>JAYMTO010000843.1:0-10537 GCA_036898065.1 California macrophylla | reverse complement strand
GGGGTAATTTGATGAAAACAGTAGTTAGTTAAGTGTAGTTTCGTACAATTTTCCCGATCACTTTTGATTCCAACATCCTACCATCATTGTTAAGGAAGACCACACAACTTGATTTAAAAAGACCAACTTATCAAGTCATAAGTTTAATGTGCATATCAATTCTTTCATAACTCCTAATTAATTATCTTGTGTGAGAACTAGATTTACATATGGACATCTATCCCCCTTCCACGTTGAGTTTCTCGTTCCATAATTTTTCTCACTCGCTCAAATCGCCTTGATTACTCAACTTGTTGGTAAACCTGGCGTACTAGTCAGGTTTTTGGATCAACTAACTCATTTGTTCGATCCATCGCTAATTCAAGGATCAAAAGACCTACATGACCTAATCCGGGATCATTTGACCTAATGAGATATGTATAACCAGATTTATGAGGACAAATCATTATCAAGAAGAAAGTGACAATTAAAATTCACGATATACATACTACGTATCATTCTTTTCAAATAAGAGTCTTATTCATTACTAAGGTCTTTTCGCCTAGAAAAGGCTATACAAGGGTCCTAATTCATGAAACTTTATTAGACGAAAAATCAAATTACAATTCCCTACAACCAACAGCAAGTCTAGAAGGTTGGGAACTCAATCTCAGAACCACATTTGCGGCTCCTGGGAAAGGTAGGACACTCAATGAGTTTGGACCCTGAAGTGTCGACGCACAAGTAAACCTGGTAGAGCTGGCTGTTCCCGGAAGTGTCCACATTGCACTCTATATATGGCGTGAACCCAAGTCCCTTCTTAATAGCGCCTTTGATGTCGTCCAAGGTGTACGATGATCCGTCAGCGTGTATCCCTGTTATTACATTTCACAAGATCACATCACCACCATGAAAAGTAAGTCCAGGACATATTATGTTATATGTTATGTTATGTACCAGCGCTTTCAAGGACTGAGAGGAGGTCTGTCTTCTTCTTAAGGTCGAGGGTTGCTTCGAAGTAACTATGTTGGTCGAGGATTGACTCGGAACATGTACCATGTTTCTCCCACTCGTGTGTCCAGAAAGTTGTGCCGTCGCCGCTCGGGCAGGCCAGTGTTGGCCAGCTCTTCTGCATGCTGCTTATCAAGTCCTTCACCTGTTTATTACCATATATATCACCACAATAAGTACATGATCATATATTATCCATGGAACCATAATCATTCACAAAATGTGGATGAAATAGTAGAGACAAGTATGAGATAGGGATCCTGAACTGGATATTTATAAAAATTACAATGAGATTTTGTAATCCCATCTTGTTTAGAGATCACTAATTTAACCTTATTGCTGATACAATATTAGGACAAGAAGAAAGTATTGGCACATTGTTTCAGTTTGTCGCCTGCTAGTGCCGGCTTCATTTAGTTTGTATTCGTGATCCATCATGTCAAAAGAGCGGTTGACATCATCCAATTCAAAATACGGCTACTATCAACTATATTTTAACATCTTGATTACACGAGATGACACCAAGTAAACACCTGGCAGGAGAAATAGAACATACCTTGGATGGGTCATAGGAGCTGTCCGGATCACAGTTAGAAGGGTAAGAGCCATCCTTGTAGTTAGGCCACATACCATGAATCCCAAAATCAGCCGCTGGCTTCCCTGTTGTTGGGTAGCAACAACTCTTCTTTGTGTCACAGTAGGATCCTGGCCACTACACAACACAAAACCACCAAATCAAAATCTACATTCACAACACAGAAACAAAACAATTATCTAAAACCCATATGCACAAGCTGATCTAATCTGATCTGACCTGTTGCACAAAGAAGAAGAAATCGAAATCCTTAGCAGCAGCAAGGACAGTCAGGTACTGAACGACCAGGAGTTGAATCAACATCAATATTGAACCTTTGGACTTCATTTTCTCTGAAATAAGTGCAATGATTCAAAGGGTTTTGAGGGTGTTGGTGTTGTTAAATGCTAATGGGTGCATTTATAGGGGAAATATGGAAGGTGTGGACAAGATATTGAGCCATTAATGGAATATGTAACTGTCTGTATAAATATTTTATATGGTTCATCTCCCTAATTTTCTTGCCTAAAACAAAATTGATCAAGGGTGAATGAACATTGATAATAATCTGACAAAATAAGTATGTAATTAATATCCAGATTTTACTACCACTTCCCTTAATTGTGAAATAATTTTTTCGGTTTAGTATTTAAGTCAAACATTGTACCTTAACAATCCCAAAATGGGTCATCCAAACATGCAAAATACACTCAACCTTATGGGCCCCAATTTATTTAATGGGATCGGGATTACAAAACTCGTCCATATCTATCTTGCTGCAATCTCTAGCCCATGTCGGGTCGGTTTTCGGATCAAATAACAGTTTTGCTATCTTTCACAGGGGGGATTTACATAAGTTATTGGGGATAGCCACAAGGATGCAATTTTCTAGTGACGACTTATGCTTTCACACTTGACCTGCTAGTGTGAAATAAGATGATGCAATAATATGAAGCTGCATTGATAGTGACACCGGTTATGTGACAAAGAAGGGTCACAATTGCAGGTAACTCACATTTATGTTACCTTAGGACACTGAATTGTTTAGGTATGGAGTTGTTAGATCTGGCCCACCTCGATCCACCATGATATCCGGTCTGTCTAACCCGATGAGATCTGTCCAACAAAATTCTAATATCATTGTTGGAGAGAACAAACATACCTAAAAGAAGCACCAGTCAAGTCCGTGATATACATATTAGAATTATTAATTCCAATATCACTTGGCATCACATGAATATGACATGCCATTGCTGTCACCTGCAAAGTTTGACACTCAAGTGTCCTCCATACACACTTAGAAGAGCTCATAACAGACAAGTTCCTGCTTTCACACTGCCCATATACATTTCAGACTCCATTATTGGCTGCAAGCGGATAATCAAATTGCATTTCACAGAAATGTCGAGGATTTGTTTACTTATGAAATGAATGATACAAGATCGTGTTCAGATGTATGCATGAAAGTGTATAGCTCAAGTAAAATATGCGAACATGATTAGTCCATCTCTTTGGCAACCTCTTCGTGGAATTGGAGCACTGTCTATCAGATATTATTTAAGTCTTCACCTGCACATGGTGCAAAAACAACCGAACTGGAAATAGACAGATAAATAAATCAACAGAACAAACTTTTCCGGAGATTCTGCTCCAAATGCATTTGAACTTGTCAGTTGTCATCATGGATTGGCCTAAACCCAGTTAAAGCTCATACCACATTGCAAACCATTCTCAGAGACCAACATGTAACAAAACAAATGTGATTCATCCAATGACAAGTAATGAAGTAAATTTCGGGTTGAGGGGTGTCAGTTGTGTATACTTAGTAATTGTGAAAATGTGAATACTTCTTCTGCACATCAATAGTGGGGTATAGAAGGATTGCAATTTGCAGGACTGTAAGGAACATACCACTTCTGTTCTTTGTTGTTTTCACTTTACTTCGACTCTATCAAAACTTGTATGTATTTACTATCAACAGAAGAATCTCAACCATATAAAATACAATACACCAAGTAGAAAGGAGGATTTTATTTCAGAGCAAAGCAAATTTACAACTTTCTTGTGAAAAGAAGGGATATAGACTAGATAAATATGGTTACCAGAAATCCCCACAAGAGCACTTTCCGTGTTCAAAATGATGAAAGCGCTGCACATCCCTAAGAATAATCTGCCTATCAAAGACCTGGGATATAAATTTTGCAGCAGAATGACAATCCCCGCAGACACGAAGGTTCTTCACTACACGAATTGTCTCCCCAGGAGGAGTGTTTAGGAGCCCATAAGCAATGGCTAACTTCTCACTATGATATCTCAGAGTAATTTCTTTATCCTCTTCTTCCATTACTGCATGTGCGACTAGAGAGGTATCAGGAACATATCCAACCAGCTTCAATTCTTTGACTAACTCATCGAGTGCTCGGTGCAATGATGTAGATGTAGAATGCACTCCATCCCCAGAGAAGAATTCATGTACCATATTGTTCACCTCTATGGAGCTACACCCAGGAACTTTTACCACCCCTCTATCTCTCATCAACTTCCTGAGGTAATCTACATCTTCCCATCTCCCTGCTCGTGCGCATAGATTTGATAGGATCACGTAGTCCCCTCCATGAGAGTCATCTAGTTCAAAAATTCTTTCTATAACTCGCTTCCCCATATCTACATTGCCATGACTGCCACAAGCAGATAACAAGGTTCTCCATAGTATGGGAGTAGGTCTGATTGACAGTGTATCTATGAAATTATAAGCCTCATCCAGATGTCCAGCTCGGCCCCATAGATCAACCATACACCCATAATGCTTAATCGTAGGAAGAATTCCATATTCATCTCTCATACTGTAGAAATACTTGCAACCTTCTTCCACTAATCCAGTGTGACTGCATGCATATAAGAGTCCCAAAAATGTAACCTGATCAGGTTTCACTCGTGTCTTTCTCATTTCCTCAAACTTTGATATAGCTCCAGTGCTTTTCCCATGAGTTGCATAGGCCACGATCATTGCAGACCACGCCTGTGTGTCTCTCACATGCATGCTCTCAAACACAGAAATTGCATCATCCAAGCTGCCACACTTTGCATACATGTCAATAAGTGCAGTATTCACCTTCAAGTATTGATCAAACCCATGTTTCTTAACATATTCATGTATCCACTTCCCCAAGTCGAATGCTCCCAACAGAGCACAGGAAGATAGAACACTGAGCATAGTAACATCATTTGGCTTTATGTCCTTCTCTTGCAATTCCCGGAAAAATGACAGGGCCTCATTAGGCCTACTACTTCGAGCATAACCTGTTATAATTGCATTGTACGAAATAACACAAGGTTCCAATATCTTATCAAAGACCCGACGAGCAGCATCCACATCATTGCACTCAGTATACATATTTATAAGAGTAGGGCACACATACATGTTATCACTCAACCCCATCTTGATAAGAAAGCAATGCAATTGCTCACCTTCTTCCAACGCTTTACCATTTGCACATGCCTTGATCAGAGACGGGAAGGTGTAGTCATCCGGGAGAAGACCAGCGCGCAGAACCTGGGCAAAGAGTGTGATCACCCTAAGAGGGCTGTCGGAGCGGGAGTAGCCGCGGGCAACTGAATTGAAGAGTACAATATCTGGTTCAGGCATTTGATCAAATAGCTGGTGGGCATAATTCATCAAGGAGCTTGTTGGGATCCTAGTGCACGAATTAACGATCTTGGTGATCACAGATGTGTCATTCAGGAGCTGGGTTTTGATCGAAAAGGCTTGAATTTGCTTCAGCTCTCGCAGAGTGGTGCATTTGGGTAGCAGAGAAAGTGGATTTGGTGGGTATGTGTTGCTGTAATTTCTGGAGATACTTGGGTTGGCTCTTTGGAATGGAAATGAAGCTACTTGTGGAGATGGAGATGCTGCCATTACAGCTCAATTCACAGTGCTTTGAATTGAATTTTGAATGTTCATTCCATTTCTCTGCGAGCCATTGAAGTTGTGGACGAAACGAAAGAGAAGAGACAAACAGATAAGTAAGAGGTAGAGAAACAGAGCTTAACGGTAACTGTCAGTAATCACCTGTAACACAGTGCACAAAAAGGAAATAACTTCACCCAATCACTGATCGCCAACATCATTGAATAGCAGCCGTTGATAGCCGGTGACGATAAGATCATAAGGTCCGAGTATAAGCACCCTAATAAATCCTTCAAAGTAAATAAAAGCTATCATTTTTAGATTTCTCTGAGGAGGCTGATTAGGGTTTTGCAGATATTTCATCTTCATTTGGATTTTTATTTTACTAAATGACATAAAGATTAAAAGTCTATTTATGTTCCTTTCTGCTTTTCTGGTAAGCTTCTCTTTAATATTATCTATTTTTTTCCTTAATCAAACAAACATCCGTTACCATTTTCACTGTTGTGTTGTGTACCCTTTTAGTTCTTCTGGGGATTGGTGAATAGTTTTATCTACTGGGTATTGTTTTCAATGAATATTTTGTGAGCACAACCCTGTTTTGATGATCCGATTCTCATTCCCTTTGATGGTAGTAAGAAAGTTTTCTACTTTTTGTTTGTTTTTGAATTTTGAGAGCAAACCAAATGTGGTTTATTGTTTTTGTCACATTTGATTTCCTTTTTCCATTCAAAGTTTGCTACTTTATGTTGTTTCTGGATTTCTAGAACAAACCCAACTGAGGCGTTTTATCACTATCTGAAATTTGTCGTTTCTGTTTGAGACTTTGAGTATTGCTTTGTTATCTATTTTGTATTAGTGAGTTGTAAGCTTGTGACATGTAATGTTTGGCCATGGTAGGTTTTAGCTGAATGAGCTTCACAGTTAGTGTTTTGACACTCTACTGCTACGTTGGAATAGCATTGTGAATATACAGTTCAGACAGTTGAGTTGAGGTATCTGAGGTAGTGAGACCTGGTTGGAACTGATATGGGGGATGACAGAGTTTCTACTAGTGATTTTTGTAATTCGGGCGAAGGAGAAGTGACTAAGGGAAATGCCTCGAAGGGAGACATGGATTATCTTCTGGTTCTTGCTCACTCTGCTGAATTGATGTCCAGATGTGATGGAAATTTTGACGCAGCAGTTAGGATCAATAAAAGTAATGAAGGTTGGTGTCTGAGAATTGTTGGAAGTTCGTTATAAATCGTTGTGCTTGCTTAATTTTTATGTCAGTCTGTGTTGCATCCATGGCTACTTGTATAGGGTCCTGTCAAACTTAGCAATGGTGATAATTCAGTTTATGATATGGCTATTTATTAGGTGATACTTGTCCAAAAAAGGCATTTTAATAACGCCTGATTTTTTTTTATTTTTTATTTTTATCAAAAAAAATAACGCCTGATTTTGTTGTTTCAGATAGGATATCCATAGAGACATGTCTTGCTGAAATGCCAAGTTCTTCACAAGGAAATGATCTTACCCGTTTAAATCAGATTCAGGATCTAGCACACTATGATAATGATTCTTTAGTGCAAGAGAGCAATAGGGAACACTTTGCTGAGCCTTTGCCAAGGAAAAAAGTCAGACTGACTCAAATTAAGCGTCAAGCTAGGTCTAAACATGGCTTACTAGAGCAACAAATTGTTGGAGAATGTGCTGGTGGATTTTTGATAGGAAAAGCCATCCGCCTGACCAAACTTCGTGGCCTAGCGAGGACTACGGATGCTGGAATTTGGGCGCAGAAACTGGGGCTTGTTAATCGTCACTCCTCTGAAGGTAAAACGTGCAGTGATGCAGAGCTGCACTCACATTCTGGTTTAAGTTCTAGCGTGCTTATCAATAGTTCATTTATCTGCTTTGATAACCAGATGAGCAAAGAGAACAGATGACAGGCACACAACGTGGAAGTGAAGCTATCTGTCAACTGAGTAAGCCCCTATATAGTACATTCTCTCTTGCTGTGAAGAATTTATTGTTTCACCAATAATTTGACTTGCAAATTACCTAGCTTTAACTTTGCCAGGGTTTTTTTACGCCTCTATTTCTGTTTACGAGCATTCTTCCTTTGGTTCACCAGATATACAGAAGGACGCATGAATAGACAGCTTCATGCATATATATTAAATTGGTACTGTGGTTTTAGTATAGTAGTCCGAGTTAAGTAATTGTCATATTGGATAGGAAAGATTCGAATTAAAATATTAAAACAAAAATGGCAAATCTAGATGGACATTTCAGATATTTGGTTACTTTAATAGGAGCTGGAGAATATGCTTGTGTTCCTTTGCTCTAACTGTCCTTACGTAATGCTGTTCTGCTATTCAACATAACATCTCCCTTTCCTGGTTAATGCTGCTTTGCTGTTGAATATAGAACATCTCCTGTTTTGTTAATTCTTTTGCTTATTCAATCACGATGTTTGGTTTCAGATTGTGTTTTCTCGGAGGTGGACACCATTCATGAATATGGCTCGTGCAATGGAGATAATCAATGTGATGGTACGTATATATTCCTTCATTCCTGAGATTAAAAAAAAAAACTAGAAATTAGGCATTGAGGCAAGCTGAAGGTTTTATATTTGTATGTTTTGGTAAAAATTTCATGAGGATGCTTGCTAAAACTGTTCAGGAATGACTTCTTAATCGTCCTATGCGTGTTTCTTTCTGTGTTCATATTTGTTTCAGATGAAATGTTGAGCGGAAAAATTCAGAATAGCGGTACACACACATATACTACTAAACAAGACAAGAAAGTTAGGGAACAACAACAAATGGAACGAAAAGTTACATCATTGGAACATATGACATTCAGATCTGGCTGTAAGTACCTGTTCCGATTCTATTAACATCGATTAGTATTTAAGCAGTGTGTGCTTGTTCAGCTTCATTCAATGCCCTATTTCAGATCCTTGGACTAAAAATGTTACAATTCATTGACAGATAAAGCCAAATGTAAAAACAGGATGGAGTGCACAAATGGAAGTAGCCGCTTGATCAACCTAAAGCGCAAAGCGTGCTTAGCAAAAATGTCTCGGTTGATTTTGTGATATCTTGGACTTCTCTATATACGTAAAGGTAAATGCCACTTTTCTCTTTACTCTTGATGGTTTGGCACTTATGTAACTTGGAATGCAAAAGAACTGTTCAGTGAAAATCTAAGCTTTGGTTGCTGAAAATTATGTTTGAGGGTAGATCGATATATTTTGATGACTGTATTTTTGTTTGTGCAGGGGACTGATTGTATCAAAATCAATGCAAGGAACAAAATGAAGACAAATTTGCTTATAGTTACACTTTGTCAATACAAGTTGAATTCAGATCTATACAACATTCCTCTGGTATGTATAGGATTATAGACAAGGATCTCACTCATTGAGATGGCATAATAAATTCAACTCTTCTGCACAAATTACATGGATAAATCCTTCTTTGGCCATTTCTATGAAACACAAGACCGTGTTCATATGTTCTTTGTATTGCGATTATCTTTAGACGCATGAAAGATGATGACATCCACTCAAAAGTTCCATTGAATCGGCCACATTTCAATCATTTAAGTGGGTTGGACCAAATCCTTAACTCGGCGGGGACTCAGCTCTACCTCCCAACTCATGTCTTGTCCAATATTCACTTTATACCTGATGTACTAAAAATTGAGTTAGGTGAAATTTTTATAATTTGTATATTTCACAGCGATAAACTAAAAATTCTATCAATTCACATTAATGAACTTCTTTTTTAACCATTCCCAACTACGTAAAAAATGTGTTTGATGACTAAAATGTCCCAACATAAAACTAATAATTCACAAAAATATGGATTATAACTTGTGTGACATATTAATATGGGTGCAGAAAGTCCCACCATTCATGTCATGGATAAGGCATGTGTCGTTCAACTCGCACACATACAGGCTACTTATGCAGATTCAATACGGTGAATGCCCAGCTTCACTTTACTGTGACTTTCCTCTCATCAAAGAAATGGGGCTTCACAGAGGAACAATTCATGTGGGAGCTATGCTTGCCATGATCATCGGTTATCGCATAATCGCCTACTTGTTTCTTAGGAAAATCAAAGTAAGGAACAATGCATAATTAATATTCAAGAATATCTTTTGCAACTATTTGTAATCTGTAATGGAGCGTGCGGAACTCTTACTGTTTGTTTGATTTGGAAAACTAATTAATATGTCTACTGTAAACTAGTTCTAATCCAAGTTGTTGAATCATGAATTTATAATCTTTGATTTGGTGTTGTTTTTCAATCTCTTTCATTCATCTTCAAAAAAAGAAAGTAATTTATCATAAAAATAAACAAGTTACCGTATTTGTATATTTCCGACATTCAATGCATATTTCACAAGGCAAACTTCATGTAAAACAATATTATATAGTTTGTAATAATGTGCGTGAATATAATATTCACGTCATATAAATTGTACGGTCTATATATTCTTTTAAAAATTTATGTTGAAAATTATTTATCTAACTATTATTCATTTTCTATTCAAGTTAAAATTAAAATTGTAATATTTATTACAACTACAACAGCAGCAATAAGTAAATTATACCAATGTAAATCAATATGACAAAAAATTGGCATAGTCTAAATATAAATGGCACACCTAACACAAATTATAAAATTTAATCTAACAATTATAACATTAAATCTAACACAATAAAAATATGTACATACTTATTATAATCCTCAAATCACTAGTACGAAAATCCTCCACAAACATCTTTCTCTCACAAGCTAGCTTTGTACATTTTGATAGAATGAATGATATTGGTGTATGATTAGAAATGCTAAATCATCCATATAAATCTTCCCTTTTGGCGGATGATTAGAAATGCTAAATCATCCACATAACTCCCAATTTTATATTCACAAAAGACCAATACCGGTCTGTTTAATCCATCATGAAAACATTGGGAGAAAATATTTTAGAAAATTTCAAACCTGCCTATTCTGTAAAAAGAAAACATATTGTTAATTGCAATAGAGAAATATTGGACCAAG
>JAYMTO010000842.1:0-10539 GCA_036898065.1 California macrophylla | reverse complement strand
TTTTAACTATCGTTGGATCCAATCATATAGGCCCAAGACATTGAAAGATTACATTAACAAACCTACCCTAGGTAGAAACCATACCTAATTAAGATTCATATAACTAGTTCAATTCTCTCTAGGTTTGGTTAGATTAATGGGCCAATTATAAGCATTTGATAAGTAGTTATTAAACTAAAGAATAAGAACAAAGGAGGGGTATTTTGGGGATTTGAGTGTGGGTCCTCGAACCCAACTATGGCCCTATTTTATTAGGCAACTTGAGTATTTGTGTGATTACTTAATATAATAAAGCTTTGGAAGTCACCATACCAACTAGTTTCACCCTCTCCTAAACCCAAACTCAAAACTCGTATAAAACACACCCAAACCACCCAAAACAACAAACCCACAAGTCAGAACAATCCCAAAACCAAAACCCAAGTCGCAAGTTTTTCCATATTTGATCAAAACCTCGAGAAATGCTCTCACAACTCCACCGAACCACCCCTGACGCCACCGGCTCTACAACCCCCATGACCTGCCACCAAGTCATGACATCCCCGCAGCAGCAGCAGCAGAAGAAGAGCCGCCAGTCTCCTCTCCCGAGCGGCGGCGTGCCAGACCACGTGGCCCGGTACCACGCGCACTTGGTCGGCCCGGACCAGTGCTGCTCCGCCGTGGTGCAGCAAATCTCCGCCCCCGTATCCACCGTGTGGTCCGTGGTGCGCCGCTTCGACAACCCCCAGGCCTACAAGCACTTCGTCAAGAGCTGCCACCTCATCGGAGGCGACGGAAACGTGGGCACCGTACGTGAGGTCCACGTCATCTCCGGCCTCCCCGCCGCGAGAAGCACGGAGCGGCTCGACATACTCGACGACGAGCTCCACGTCCTTAGCTTCAGTGTCGTGGGCGGCGACCACCGCCTCTCCAACTACCGCTCCGTGACCACGCTCCACCCGTCCTCCTCCGGCAACGGCACCGTCGTCGTGGAGTCGTACGTGGTCGACACGCCGCCGGGGAACACGAGGGAGGACACGTGCGTCTTCGTCGACACCATCGTCCGCTGCAACCTTCAGTCTCTCGCTCAGATTTCGGAGAATCTTACCAGACGCGCCGCCGCCAAGTAAAAAAAAAGACACCGATCAGATTTGGATTCGAGTCTGTAACGCCGTCGTTTTTGTGATTATCTCATGTGAGTTGCAACTTTGCAATGAATAGTTCATTTTTTTATATAAAAACAAGTTTCATGTGAAGCAGTCGTGGTATGATCACTCTCTGTATGATAATTTATTTAGACCATTGAGAAATAATTGCGATGAAATAAAAAAAATCCGCATTCTCGGCAATTCACTTGGTATATGTGACATGTGCGAGTTGCCTGTAATTCCATGAAATACAGATGATAAGTGAATTACAATTATAAAAGAAAAAAAACTATAGAAACAGGAGAATGAATATCAATAATGATTCTTTGTTGGTATGCACTCTTATCTTTTCCTCTCGATTGTTCAAATTAAACTTAATTTTGCACATTTATGGAAGAAATGTGACTGGCTCAAAAACTTATTAGTTGGATTCTAAATTTTAAATCCAAAATGTTTAGTTTTGCGAAACAAGTACCAACACGATTTTGTTAGGAATTAGGAGCCACACAAAACGGTGCGTTTTTGTACACACGTAACTGCGAGTGCGCGTAGTCTAGAGGCGCTAGAAGTTCATGGGCATAATGGTAATCTAGGCAAAAAGATAGGACGCCACCATATACATATATGTTGGATCTGAAGTTGGGTGCTTAATTTTTCCCGCCATTTTTCTGCGAACCGCCGAACTGGGAGTGGAAGCCAGAGAAAAACCCTAGACCTTGAAGCAGCCATGGAAGATGAGATCAGAGCAGAGTTCAGGAAGAGCGGGTTCAATATTGAAGATGAAGAAGAGGTTCTCAAGAAATGTAAGTTATTCTCTGCCCCCCTTTGCCCCTCGATCTTGTTCAAAATTGCAGAAATTTATGCAATTGTTTGGCTTTGAATCGATTAGGTCATACGTACTGTATTAACTACGATTTGAAGCCCTCCGATCTCGTTTCAAGCTGGGAAGTTTACTATCTCAACAGGTTATTTACTTCCCTTGTTTTCCGCGAGAAATTGCTTAAATGTTTGGGTGTTATCTTATGTTTGGATGCTGAGAAAAACACGGAGCCAGTGGGAAGTAGTTGAGAAAATTAATAGTTTAATTGTTGTTTCAGATTTATGTTTGGCGGTATCATTTAATTTTTTTTTGTTTATGTAGTGAAATTTAGTTTTGAGTTTCTTGATGTATGATACATGAATTTGTGACAGGCAATTGAATGAACCAACTGTACAAAATGATCAAATGGAAGGTTTTTTACTTCACCTACAAAATGACCAGAAAGAAGCCATTATAAAGGAGGAACCCGGGTTGCATATCTACTCCATTAAAGATGTGGACATGTAAGAACTTGTCTTATTTCCTACAGTTCTTAGCTACTGATTCACAATAGTTTTATCATATTGTTTGTATGGGCATGGTGATTCAGTTCTCTTAAAACATAAGCATTTGGTTGTTAAGAAATCATTTCTCTATTTGGCCACCAATTAGGCTTGCATCATCTCATATATATTTTTTACCTTAGTTCACTGCATGGTGTAGCTGAAGGATGTGCTTGATAAAATTTTGTGATTGTCTCAGCAAGATTCAACTATTACAGCATGCAACTGAACATTGGCAAATCTCATATATAGGATTTTGAGTGGTGATCATGAAGATACAAAAGAAGATGTTCCTGGCACTCCAAAGGACAGTACTAAAAAACTGTATCCTGAATCATATGACTCTGCATATGAGACTAATGGGAATGGTTATTCATCTATGAAGCCATCCAAACTCGTGACTCCCTTTGGCCAACGAGCAGAGAAATTTGTAGTGAAATTCAGCATCAATAATGTGCCTGATGCAGAGAATAAAACTGATGAGCAAGATCATGAGACTCTTGAGGATGACGTTATTAAGAGAGTTCAACCCCGCAAAAGGTGTTCCTTGTTGGTTCATGGATCTGGACCAGAACCAGGTTGCAGATTCATGTATGATAGGATTGAAGACAAGGTACATAATACTTTCCACTGTGATGGACTGTTCTTTCACTTAACCTCCATGAAGAGTTTCTTCTCATGTAAATTTTCTAAATGTAGTTTGATGCGCTAGAAAGCCGGATTAGAAAGTATGCAAAAGACCTGGCTGCTACTGGCCTCTATGACGCACCAGTGGACCCTACAATTGCTTCACACGTAATTTGACTACTTTTGCTCTCTCGGTAGTCGCAGACTAGTAACTTGCCAAAACCATCTCCACAATGTATCGTTTATTTTGGTTCATAGAGTTACTGTGTTGCCATCTAACTTTTCACCATTCACAATAGTAACAGTGTATCTATCATGGTATAAACCTGTGCTTCTGTGCATCTTACACTATCTATTTTCTTCAGAAAAGTATATTTTCTGTTGGCATGATCCGTTGTGATGTAGAAGGCCGTTTAAATGAGAAGTCTACCTTGTTGCAGAGCAGGTACTTGCTCCCCATATACTTTTGAACTGTTCATATGCATTAGTATATTGGTTGTAAGGAGAGAATGTACTCAATGCTGTGTCAACATATGAGATGACGACAATGAGGTCTGTCACTTTAAGTGTTGCTGCTACTCATGCAATGGCACGGAAAATAATAGGTTCTCACACATAGAACTTTACTTATAACACAATCTGGTTGGGTACTAAATTTACTACATGAAACTACCTAGGTTGTCAAGTCCTGCACCATGTTGTGTTTGGGAGGGAAAGGCAGAGCCTAGACTTGTCCACTTCTTAGAAACTTCTTGTATCAGAATCTGGTTTTTCTGATTAATTTATGGTTTTGGTGTCAACCACTTTGAATGGGTCTGTTGAATGCTAGCCTAGTCAACTTTGTCTGACAACTTAATAAGTCCTTCCTATTTATCATACCTGCTGCAAGTATTCACTTTACTCTGCTGTAATAAGTACCAATTCTATGGGTTTTGACAGTGCTGAGCATTCTGGAGGGCAGAGAGTTCGTCTAGACTTACAAAAGTTGAGGCAATATTCCATTTTTCCGGGTCAGGTAATTTAAAATAAGGATCGAAACATGATTTTCAATGACATGGTGAATTCCAGTCCAACTTTTAAGTTTAACATGCAAGAATTGTAATCACAGATAGTAGGTGTTCAAGGGGACAATCCTAGTGGACATTGTTTGATCGCATCAAAGGTGATTGATTCCATTCCTTTGTTTGATTCTGCTGATACCGATTTGCATCCTGCAAAGAAGCAAGCTTTGGATAACGGGATTCCATCAACCGATTTAATCTCTCTGCCAGAAGAGCTATCAGTGGTGTGTAAACTGTAAACTTGCGTTTAATCATCATCAGATATGCTACAATGATAACTGACACTTCCCAAACAATCTTTGTTACAACATTGTGCGTTTGTTTTGGCATTGGCTTCCATGCACCATGCATGTAATGAAAAACATATGTTACTAAGATAGATAAGTTTTTATAGGTACGAGGCTATAAGGAGATTGCAAGCATGCTAACAATGCGTTAATTTGACCCGTTAAGTAGCATTAGTATATTATATCATTTTACAAAGTTTCACCCTTAATAATTTAAAATTATCTGCATCCCTGCAAGTAGCTTATACCTGCTTTTGGTGTTTGAGCAGATCATCGCTGCTGGCCCTTATACGACAACAGACAATTTATTCTTTGAACCTTTGACAGAACTTCTAGCATATGCAAGGAGAAAACTTCCTCAGTTGCTTATACTGGTAAGAAATGTCATTCTTACTGACTTGGGAAGTTTCTTCTTATCAACCTTTTTGAATTTTCTTCAGTTAGGACCATTCATTGATTCCGAACATCCAGATATTAGGAAAGGAACTATCGATCAAAGCTATGAGGAAATATTTCATGAGGAAGTTCTCAGAAGGGTACCTGCTGTGAAATAGTGTTTTGTGGATAAAACTACTTGTATGCTTCTCCAAGTTCATTTTTTCTTTAATTTGCAGTTGCAAGATTATGTGGAATATATGGGTACTGCTGCACGTGTGATTCTCATGCCATCTATACGTGATGCTAACCATGATTTTGTTTACCCCCAGGTTAGTAGTCTTAAAATGGATCAGCTTCATTATTAACTCAATTGAGCATAACTCAATAGAGTATACAATGTGCGTGAATAACTTCATTTTTTGGTTTCGCAGCCTGCTTTTGATATTCAACCATCTGATCTCAAATCTCAGGTACGTAATTTTTAAAATTTGAATTCATTTTTGATAAAATATATATTCATGAATTACAGTGACTGATTTATAATGATATTGCATTGACAGATAACCAGTGTGACGAACCCAGGGATATTTGAGGCAAACCAGGTACATAAAATGACTATCTTAGTCATACTAGGATTGTTTGAACTCCTGTTAATATCTTTGGTTCTGCTTGTTGCTTATTTAGATCTGAAAATTCTTATTTTGCAATTTTAACTTTGCTTGAACTAGAAAGACGGATTTTTTTTGTCAAATGAAAAGGTTCGCAAAAATGATTTCAAAGGGTGGGCAATACACATTATGTCAAATTTGTCTGACTGCAGCGTAGTTTTTATTCATATTTTTGGATTGGGTTTCAGGTAAAGATAGGTTGTTGCACTGTGGATATTCTCAAACAGCTAAGTGGAGAGGAGATTTCACGAAATCCGGCAGATGGCATACCCAGTGATCGCATGAGTAGGCTAGCAAACCATATTCTCAATCAGCGCAGGCATGTTCAGATTTTCTTGGTTGAATTTTGTTCACTTGTTATCGTTAGGTACAAATGGTTAAAGTATCTTCTCATGTTTCGGCCCTATGAACTGACATGTTTTTTCTTTAAAACAATTGGAACAGCTTTTATCCTCTATATCCACCTGCAGAAGACGTTCCATTAGATTTTTCACTTGCTCCAGAAGCTCTTCATTTTTCTTCAATTCCAGATATTCTAATACTTCCTTCAGATGTGAAGTACTTTGTAAAGGTAAATCATGAGTACAGTAGATACAATAACATTTATTTATTATTCTAGTTTCACCATCATTCTCAGGAACCATAGCTCGATACCAGATTTTCCAAATGCATCTAGTACACTGATTACAGAATCAATTATGAATTCTAAATTACAGTGTTGCACATTCTTATGGTTGCAGGTGTTGACACTTGGAGGCAGAAGTGAGGGAGAAAATGAAGTTAAATGCATTTGTGTCAACCCGGGAAGACTGTCCCGTGGAGAGGGAGGGGGTAGCTTTGTGGAGCTCAACTACCATGGAATTGGAAATCCCGACACAATAAATGCTTCAGTTATCAGCATATGAACCCGAGCATGTTGGAGCATCGTGAAATAGTCATCAAAGATCAAGCAGAGGCTGTTACAGAGCAACTAGGAAGCCTTGTGAAACCAGGAACGAGCTTGATAATTGAGTGTTGTGTAATGCTGTAATAATTTATGCGTAATCTTTTCTCTTACTATTTTAACTACGAAATCCAAACTCTTACAGGCAAATATAATAACGGGCCGTCACACTCGTACTAGGCCCATCAATTAAGCTTGGCCCAATACGAATCCATTGTTCCAAAAAATGTTAGGCCCATATTTCCAGTGAGCATCGTCATATTTAGTTAACAAAGCCCGACCCAACCCGAGCCTACATATGGGACATAATTTTCTTCTCAAATAAGGCTCAATCCGAGAGGGTCAAAGGCCTCATGTGGGTCAGTTGATCAAGCCCGGCCTATCCGACCCATGATCAGGTATATACAAGATTGGTCGCTAAATTTAGTTCAACGGCTAAGGCTGAGAGTATATTACTAATATTTGAACTAATTATATGTGTATCATGAATTTTATTTATTTATTTTTGACATAATGTACATCATGAAATTAATATTATATGCTTGCACGAGTCGTTTGATATGAAAAAGGTTAACTAAACTTACTCCACTTCATATTGGGGCACACTAGGAAGAAGATTAATAAATACATTAAAATATTACTTTATTTCAGCAACAAAATCATTCAAAACAAAGTAGTAAACTACTCCTAAGTTTTTGGTTCACATAGAGGAAACCTAAAGGGAATATTGAGTTGCAATAATAGAATTGTCCCACAGTTTCCATAAACCCTCTTCCAACTCAAGAGTTGAGACTAAGAACTTTTCTGCACCCGTTTTTTGGAGTTGTTCTTGGGACGAATCTTCACGAATGATTTTGCCAATTCCTGAGAGAATGAAAGAGATTGTGAGCAGGCAGTTAGAATATCAAAGAATTAGATGGTAATTGCAACTGTAAATTCGAAACTTCTGGCAAGAGACACAGCTTATCCACTAAATTCAATTTAAATTGACATGAAACATCATGTTTCATTGGGCATTAGGACCAACCAAAATAGGAAGCATGTATGCTTATCCCAGCCACCTGGACACCATCATTTTCAAAACATAATGTCACTATTTGACCCTAATAAATTTCCACCCCAACAGTAAAAGTAATTTGACCCTAATAATACTACTAGACCGCAATATATGATCTTTGCACCACAACTAATAAGTGTCAATGATGCTAGGAGTAGGAACACAGGACTGCTGGAGAGTTTGCACCACGGAGCTTTTAGTTCTCTTATTGTTCATCAGCAAATAAGAGAAACAGAAAGGTTAGCTTCAGTATCTATAGATACTGAATATAATGGTACATCAGTATGTTTCCCCAACAAAGTCCTTTAAACTAACTTAGGCTCCATATCATTCGCACCATAACAGTTGCAGTCTCAATATTCTTGTATTTTGGTGGCATTATTTTGAATTTTGCTGTGCCCGAGTGGACACCGACATCCCAATGGTTCAAACCTCACATTGTGAGTTCGAATTCTATTGGGTGGGTGGGGAGGGGTTAGGGATTTACTGGTTATTGCCTATTAAAAAAATTGTTATGAATTTTTCCAAAACAAAGTTAGAGGAGAAATTACAACACCTTGTTTTCCATTCTTCCCTCGTAACCTTCCTAGCAAACTCTAAATAAAACGGTTTCTTTGGGGGGCCATGATGAAGACCGAAAAATCAAAGGCTATAAGCTCCCTAAGCTAGTATTAAATGTGTGTAAAAGCATGTATGCTATACAAAATTGTAGCAAAAGATGAATTCAAATGCAATAGAACATCTAGATATTCAACATGTAATGAAATTCTCAAATAAACATAAAAGGCAAAACTTGCCTGTTCAGGATCCTCTTGGTTTGTTGGTGTGGTCCATAGATTTTCAAGATTGTAGTAAGCTCTAGCATTCTCATCGAGAGCATGAACTATTACTCTACCTACAGAAAACCAACTAATCAAGAAAAAAGTAAAAGTAAAAACACTTACATTGACATATAGACCTATTTTGATTTTGTTGGCTCCATGTACCCCACTTTAACTGTCCACTAATATCAATTTGATTGTTCCATTTATTAATTATTATTTGTAGCTTTTGTCGTGTATTATAATAAATGAATATACTCGAATTTGGAATGTTATTTTGGAACAGAGAAATTGTACCTTTAGAGATTACTATGTCCATTCAGAATTTGGAATCAATATTGATCTCTTTGAAAATAGTCATAAGAACGCGAGGAAGTTACTTTGGAACATAGAAATTGTACCATTAGTTCTTGGAAATCAGTTTGACACATCTGTTCTAACGAAGATAAAGTGTAACCCCTCGGTCTCAAATAAGTGTCCTATTTGACTTCGTCTTGCAAAAATTAAGAATAGTTTGATATTTTCCTCCATGTATCTTTGTTCTAAACAACGAAAGTGAAAATAACTTACTTCTGTTCACATCTTTATTGGAAATTGAAACCTAATTCCCTTGTCAAAGGGTAAAGTGAATATTTAATTCAGGAAAACCAAATTTAGTACAGTAGACACCTTTATAAGTACAAAGCAAGTATTTGTTAAGCTTATTTGCTGTTTTCTACTGCATCTGCCAATTCTGATGTATCAGTCATTGCTACTTACTAAGAAACAATTAAGCATAACATGGGATCATATTGAAACAACCAACATTCAAAATGCTAGAAAATAAAAAACAGTACCTGAGTCAACAACAATCCACTTCCCTCCCTCTTGCCCCTCTACGCTCGGCAGCACCAACCTCTTAGCTCCTTTCTGCTTTTGCTTTGCCTGTAAACAAGAGTTTAGGATTTAAACTATAGAAGAAGATGTCATGTCTTTTGAATGCACTTCATACAACACTAGAACTCATATGACCAATCCCCAAAAGTGTGTCTAACTATGCATCTTGCACAGTGCATAAATTTACTTATTACTTTGATTCTGATCATTGTTCTTCAATTATCTAATGCCTACCGTTGAGGTAACAGAGAGATAAAACTTCATTTACCAACACGAGAGAAACATTTAAACAGTTAGGATCTCAAACACACTCATAAAACACGTTAAATGTATCTCTAACTCTGCATCTTGCACAGTGCATAAACTCACTAACTAATTTGATTTTGATAATTGCTCTTCAATTACCTACTGCCTAATGTTGAGGTAAAAGAGAGCTGATTCAGTTATAAGCACAAGCGAGCAGAATTTTAAACAGTTAGGATCTCAAACACACTCATTGAATACGAAATGACATTTCCATCTAATTTTCTCGGGAACCAAACATTGACGGACAAGAATCGAACTTGCCTTGTAGATTAGGGCTTGGGCAATGTTCTTGACGTGCCACGCGGACCTGCCAGTGGCTAGCACCATGAAATCGGCCCAATCGCAGTGGTCTCGTGAGGGTATGACCTTCACATCGTCGGCTTTAACGTCGCTGAGAACCTGCTCGATCTCTTGAAGGTTCAGCAACCCTTTATCGTCCGCGTCAACGGCTAGTGAAGAGAAGTTGTGATTGAACCCTAGCTTCCATTGGTGGAGGCAAGAGGATAGAGACCGTGACCGTATCGCCGCCCGCAACATTTGATCGCACCACTCCACAAAAAGCCGCCGCAACTGTCACACAACACAGCACAGAGCAAGCAAGAGGGCAACTGCTCAACGACGCCGTTTCAACAATGTAATGTCGGCCCATCACTGATGTGGGCTAAGTACTCTACTAGGACTCGCCGGGTCACGGTTACGTACGGACCGGGGAGTGGACACATGTCTTAAATAGGGGTGACCACGGTCTGGTTAACGAGATCGTAATAGATAAATTTTCGATGCGCTCTACGGTCATAGAAAGATCATGAACCTTTAGGCGATTTTTTGACATTCCAATTACGGTCAGGTTCACGGTTTTATCTGGACTGTGGTGAATTGGGACTCAATTTGGGCTGCCATGCATAAATCATTGGGCCCATTTTCTCAACTTAAAATTGGCCTGAAATATAAAATACAAAGAACAAGAGTACAATATGGCCAAAAAAACATTAAGAAGTGCGCAAAGAGAACTTAGTAGCTCTCAAT
>JAYMTO010000841.1:0-10540 GCA_036898065.1 California macrophylla | reverse complement strand
CACGAGACCGGCAACTGATTCTTCAAATCCCGCTTGGGGTCTCAATCTTGGAAGATAAGTCAGGTTGGCTCGAAGATGATTCAGGGTGATTTACAGTTAATGATGCGTACAGATTATGTAGGGAGGCATCATGAGAGTGGTCGGTGACGGAAAGGAGTGAAATATGGTGAGCAATATGGAAAGCTCAGGTACCGGCCAAGATGAAGAACATGGTGTGTAGAGCCATGAGGAACTTTCTTCCGACAACGACCCGATTAGTGGAGAAGATGATCTTGGATTCGATGATACATTGTTTATGTCTCTATTCTCATGCCAATCAAGTTTGGGATCTTCTTCCTCAGGTCCCAACGTCAAGGCAAACAGATGATTTCGAGAGTTAGGGCTCACAGATTCTACATGCATGTTCATTAGAGCAAATAAATGAGTTTATTCTTACCTGCTGGACAGTGTGGCTGGACCGAAACAATAGAACATGGTAGAATTGCACGGAGCCATCGACATCCCTTCTTTATCGAGCCAAAGCAGGTCTAGCGGCATGGAAACAAGCCCAAGAAGACATGAAGCTAAAAAGTCGAAGCTCTCCGGCAATTGTAGAGGGGAGGCGGATGTGGTGTTGTCCAAGTGCATGCTGCAACAAACTAAATGTGGATGCCACTGTGTGGGGTGCTGCAACAAGTTTTCGGTGGGTTCTGAGGACTCACTGAGGTTAGTGGTGGAAGCCAGAAGCAAGATCCGAAAGGGGTTTTGAAGCCGACCATTGTTGAGGCAGTAGGCTTAAAGGAGAGTTTGAGTTGGGTTTAGGGTTTCTGAAGGAGACTAGTGGATGTTGAAATGGACGGTCAAGTGGTAGATTAAGCTCTAGCCAAATCTTTAGTCTCTGGATCTCACCTTGATCTTATTCGGCTAATCGAACAACACATTTCTTAGCCCAGAATAGAGAATACTTTGTTTTTGATAGACACTAAGGTAGTCTTTCATCTATTTTATTGTCTACTGACACTTGTTACATCCAAACTGCACATGACAAATTATGAAACTGGGCCGACAAATAAAAGCCCATCCCAATTCACGTCGGATACGTCAAAAGCCCAACAAGTTATATGGGCTCTAACCAAAACAATACCCCAATAATATGCATGATAAATAAAATAAAACTTGGGATAGAATTTGGTCAAAAACGTGGGGCGAAGAACAATAATGGAGGTCGACAGTTTCCCCATCGAAGGGTCCCATACCCGTAATTAAGCACAAACACAAGGGGCAATATCGGAAGAAAACAAACAAACTCGGAAGGGATTGATAGAGAGAGAGGAAAGGAAACAGGAAAAAGGAGGAGCTGTGAATCACATGGGCTTGTTGTCTCCTCCTGGCCCTCCTCTGTCTCTCTCTCCATCTCCTTCTCCTTCTCCACCCACCATGCCCAGCTCCTCCTAGTCTCTCCCCGATCCTTCCACCCCCAATCTTCTGTTGCTGGACATGGCGGAGGATAAGGTAAAGCCCTCCCCTTTCTCCCACTTTTTTCTGTAATTTTCCTCCACTTTCTCGAGAATCGCCTGGAGATTTCTGGGTTTTCATTGTTTTTCTCCCGGTTTTGGTTTCCGTTACTGCGTCCAGTTGCTGGGCTGTCCTTTTTTTTTGGAATCCCATTAGTAGCTTTTGGTGTGTTTTGTTTGTTTAATTGTTATGATTCAAACATCCATCTGTTTGTCTTGTTGTGTCTCTCCTATCTAACATTTGTTCATTGTTCTTTCTAATTTTGGTTGCCTGAGCTTGGCTTAGGCTGATTTATGGTAATGTTTCTGGGCTTTTTGCCTCCTTATTTGGGTTCATACTTGTTTACCTGGGCTTGTATGTTATGAGATCAAGGTGTGTTGCCTCCTGTGGGAATTTAATCTAAATTGTTTTGTGGAGATTGTCTTTTGATGTTTGTGTTATTGTGTTTGGTACCTTCGATTTGTTAATCTTCTTGTATGTAAGCTGTTTTGGTGGATCTGTTAACATCTCAGTTGCTACCAGTGTGTGATTGGTTGAAGAATTGAAACCATATCTTCAATGATGTTTGCTTCTCCTCTACCGTTGTTTTTGGTTCTAGCTAATTGCCGGAAATTACACTTCTCAACTAGTTTAAAAAGTTGAATTTCATGTGTATAGGAGATGGCAGCTGCTGTTGTGGATGGGAATGATCCCGTCACTGGCCATATCATATCCACCACAATTGGAGGAAAAAATGGAGAACCCAAGCAGGTATAAGCTAATTCTGTTGATAGTTCCTAATCGTATATTAGCTCTTTAGTCAACATCTTTTGCACATCTTCATTCAATAGTGATTTAAAAGCATATTATGCATATACGATCTGCTTGTTTGTTCAGTATTTAATCTTAATATTAGTATTTAGATAACTGATTTAAAGAGAGCTTGTCTAAGTTAACTATCACACTCATGTGCTTCTTTTTACTCTTCTTGCAGACTATTAGTTACATGGCAGAGCGTGTAGTGGGAACTGGTTCGTTTGGAGTTGTTTTCCAGGTATGACAGTGTTATATTTGTGGTTGTTGCAGTCTGGGTGTCATTTTAAGCATCACCTCATTTATTCATTTTCCCTTTTCTGTTAGGCAAAATGCTTGGAATCTGGGGAGACCGTGGCTATAAAGAAGGTTCTGCAGGACAGAAGATATAAGAATCGCGAGTTGCAGTTGATGCGTGTGATGGATCACCCAAATGTTGTTGCTTTGAAGCATTGTTTCTTTTCAACTACGAGCAATAATGAACTTTTCCTCAACCTGGTCATGGAGTACATCCCTGAGACCATGTACAGGGTTCTAAAGCACTACAGCAGTTCAAGTCAAAGAATGCCGCTAATTTATGTTAAGCTTTACATGTACCAGGTATTTGCATTCTTTTCATATAGTTAAATCGTGAACTCATTTGTACCTTGTACTAAGTATATATCATGCAGATCTTCAGGGGGTTGGCCTATATCCATGCAGTTCCAGGAGTTTGCCACAGGGATTTGAAACCTCAAAATATTTTGGTTCGTTCCTCTCTGATTATTTACTGGATAAACAATTTGAAGCATTTGTTCTGAGGTCATTTTTTGGTTGTCTACAGGTTGATCCGCTAACTCACCAGGTTAAGCTTTGTGATTTTGGAAGCGCAAAAGTGCTAGTAAGTCACACCTCTATCCTCGTATTTATCACCTGCCATAACTACTTATTTACTATTAGTTTAGGCTAAAAACTATGTGTGACAAAAAGAATAGATAGCTTTTCTTCTTTGATGCAAGAATGATTAAAAGTTCATGACATAAGGTCTTTTGTACATGATGTCTGTTAACCAAAGTTTACCATTTGCGTTTAAATCTTTCTTTAGAATGTCTCATCCTCTCATTTTGAACTGACTTGTGAGTTTTGACCAGGTCAAAGGGGAAGCCAACATTTCTTACATATGTTCTCGTTTTTATCGGGCGCCAGAGCTCATATTTGGTGCCACAGAATATACAACTTCAATTGATATTTGGTCTGCTGGGTGTGTCCTTGCTGAGCTTCTTCTAGGGCAGGTCAGTTTATATATTTATTGTTTTATTTTGCACTTTCTAAATATATTTTTCAAAGGTCTTCTGTCCTGTTGAGCTAAGGACTCCATTTATTATCTTAAATTTTCTATAGCCACTGTTTCCCGGGGAGAATGCTGTGGACCAGCTTGTAGAGATTATCAAGGTAAACTTTGGTTACTATTATTACCTGGAGTTGATTATTTTGTTCATATGATAATGAAATGTGTTGCAGGTTCTTGGTACACCAACACGAGAAGAAATTCGCTGCATGAATCCAAATTACACTGATTTTAGGTTTCCACAGATAAAAGCACACCCTTGGCACAAGGTTTGCATTAATTTATTTTCATTTTTCTTAGTAGTTCTCAAATTTTGACTTGATCTAGTAAAACTGTAAAATAAATTTAGGGTTCTCAAGTTGGCTTCTTCATCAGCCCATACTCTTTTGTCTTTCCCAGTTAAATTTCCGCATGTGTATATGTGTTATGCCTAATTAAGTTCCAAATTTATTTGTTTAGATTTTCCACAAAAGGATGCCTCCAGAGGCTATAGATCTGGCGTCACGACTGCTGCAATATTCACCTAGTCTTCGCTGCACAGCAGTGAGTTTTTTCTTTTCTCTTGATATGCCTTTTGGAGCAAATCATGTCCAATGGACAAGACTTTGATGTGATTTATCATGTGCTGTTTTCCTTTTGAGTTCAAGAATTTACTTTGGTTATTGCAATTTCCAGCTTGAGGCATGTGCACATCCTTTCTTTGATGAACTTCGTGAACCAAATGCTCGCTTTCCTAATGGCCGCCCATTACCACCTCTCTTCAACTTCAAACAGGAGGTATGTTAGTGATAAAATTGTTTTATTTGCTTGGTAGTCAATAGTATCTACTCCTGCTTTGAGTAGTTGTGTGGTATTGTTTGTTTCCAAAAAATACTCCATCCCAAAATAAGTCTCCCATTTGATTATTTTTTGCACATATTGAGATTTTAATTTTCAATGATTCACTTTCCACCCTTTACTCCGATGTCCCCACTGCTGAAGTTGTTATACTTATAACTAACTTACGAAAGGGATAACATTGGTAATCCATGACTAATTAACTAACTAAAATAGAGATGGGATATACTTATTTTAGGACATCCATTTTCAGAAAGTGGGTCACTTATTTTGAGACGGAGGGAGTAATATAGTATTTTATACCCTTAATAGTTTCTTCCTTATACTTATCGAAGTTGATTTGTAATTTGGTTGCTCCATTCCGTTTATAGCTAAATGGGGCGTCTCCAGAGCTCATCAATAGGCTGGTACCAGATCACATCAAGCGGCAAATGGGTCTTAATTTCTTGCATCAAGCGGGTACATAAATGAAGATAAGTGGTAATATGTAAGAGACAAAGTGACAAGTGTGTTTAAAGCATCATGCATTGAAGGCATAACCAGCACCATTCCCTGCTCTATAACAGGACGCGTGCAAACTCAGTGGCTGGGGACAGTATGCACTTGATTCTTTCTTTTTTATGCTATCTACTACATTTCTTAAGATGCCCTTTTCGTTTGTGTACATGTTTTATAGTAAATATGGCCCGAGCTGAACTTGTGATAGATCCCAATAGCAGAAGAAAGATGGGGTCAAGTGTGTCACTAGCTAGGAAGAGGGAAACGATCCTGGACAAAATGGGGGTTGGATTCTTGGTGTTGGTACTCGTGTATTTGAATATGTTTATCGATTCTTATTTAGCTGTAATGTGATGGTTGACTCTGCTACTGGTTTCGCAAATGTAATGTTATTCACCTTTTCAAGCTTGTGTGCTACCAGCAGGATTGGGTAAATAATGTCAGGTCATGTTGAATGAATGGGATTGGTGTGTTTTTGAAGATGGTTGCTCTTTGTTTGAACAGATACAAACAATGTGAGCCTTGCTCTTGTGTTGTGTCAGTACTAGCAAGTAGCAAAACTCAGTTGGACTTGGAGCAATATGGATTAACTTCTGGGTACTACGTTGGATTCAATCAAACAATGTGAGTCCACAAAAAAGAGGAAGAGAACCTTATATAATCAATGTTCTTTTTTTTTATCTCCAAGACAAGAGGAAGTGAAATCTAGATTGGATGATGATTCTATTGCCCACTTGAGTTTAATGAACAAGGTTTTTCGTTCAGATTCAATACTCAGTATCCATTATGGCTCATTATTCTGATAAGTTTGTTTACGTAAAGCAAAGAATTTAGAAAAGTTTCATGTAATAGGTCCTATATTATACAAAAAAGAGGGGACAATGTTGTTTATTTGTCAAAACATCTATTCAATCTAATTTAGATGACAAGTAGGGAATGTATGCAACTCATTTTGGGGTGTTGTCAAAGCTTCTAAGCAGTCCACAGTCTTTGGTTGATCTGGTTCTGAATCAAATCAACCTCCTTAAGCTTAGCTGTTAACTGGCCCCATTTTTGGCCTTGCATTTGGCGCTAAGGAACTTTGATATGATCCCAGATTGGGATCAAAGGCAAATTTGTCGTTTAGTATTTAAAGTACCATAGTTAGTAATGCATTTAGAGTGTTATTTATGTGATTGCAATTTAGAGTGTTATTTAGAACAATCATATGTCATAATTATCAGTAATCCCACATAGATGTCAATATTATATATGAAACAAAAATAATTCTAAAAAATCATAGTGATACTTGTGTAAGGTAAAAAAAAATTACACTTATTAATGGTATGATCTTGTGTTTGTTAACCTATGAAATTCAGTTTTGCAAGTTGCTCACAGAAGGATTTTCAAACTTGAAACCAATTAATTCAAAATAAGAAAAACACAAGTGTTGACCAAGAAAGCACAAGCATAAGCCAAAGGCTATAAATAGTAACTTGACCTTTCTATTTTGTTACAAGTGAGAACTTTTTATTACAATATCATGTTAATGAAATGCTATAATTATATATAAAAATTGTCCTACAACTTTATCCATTTATCTTTTAGAAACTTTCTAAACCACCATTAATTTATGGTAAATTCCATCTTCAATTGACCTTTCAAATATAAATATTTGCAATCATGTGTGGGGATGCTTTAGCTAAACCTCTCCACCAAAGAACTCCAATCAAATTATTTAATAATATTATTTAAATAAACCCCCAAATGAAAGTACTTAGATCTTGACCTTTCCAAGCTATATCTTATCATCAATTTTCTTTGTCCATAGTTAAAAAACATAAAGAATGAGCTATCCATTCATAAATAGTAATCAATTAAATAATATGTTAGACTGGTAATAAATATAAATTTTTATTAAAATCTTTGCTAATAAAATTTAAATAACGAAATTATACAATCCAATAATTTTTTTTATTAATTAATTAACAAAATAGGCATTATTAGTTTATAGACTAATCCTATCATATTTATTTAGCAAATGAAATTAATAGGATTTACGTAATTAACAAAATATCTCAAATCATATATTGACTTTGTCAGAGAGTAATTACAACATTGGAACTTTTCCAGGCAATTGGCAAAAGGCAAGCAATTTACAGTTGACAATGAAGATTGAAATCAGAACACGACACCTCAGAAATCATCAACTTCGCAACCAGTAGTAACAGTGCTTTGACAACTATTGCATAAATACAATACAAGCTATGGTTTTTTCAGATTTATTGTCGCAATAAGCTTCATTATTTTATATAGTAACCTTTTTGTTTTCTGCTTCACAAGCCATAGCCTCCACCAGATAGATTGATACTTTCACTCCAAACCTTTGCTATTCTCTAGCTCCTTTCTTCACCTACCATCTTCCCAGAAACACCCACATCTTGGATTTTCCATTTTTTCAGGAAAAAACGCTTGTTTTGACGTTTCAATTGGGCCTCTGGAACGGACTCGAGTCTTCAATGGAGTAGGATGAAGATCTGGCTTCTGGGTTAGTTTCCAAGCAATCAGGTTTGGGTTGTTTCGAAGTTAATGGAATTTTTTTATTGGTTGAAGCTTATAAATTTATAGATTTTATACTTGGGAGGTTTTGGTTGTGGAATTGATTCATTGGAGGGTTTTGATCACATTACAGGAGACCATGTAATTGCATTTATATGTTTGTTAGATATTTTAAATTTTGGACAAATTGTGGGTTTGGGTTGGGGATTGCAATTTTTGTTGAATCATGGATCAGAGGGTAAGTGGTGATGAATTGAGAAGAGTTGGTAAGGAGACTATTGAGAGTTCTGGTAACTTTGATGGCGGGTTAGTATTGCAGAGTGCCAATGGCGATGTAGAGGTGAGAATGTATGATTGGGAGTCTAGTAAGGTAGGGGTGCAAGCGGGTGAAGAAGTGACAGATGAAGAGAAGAGTGAACAAAGGCGAATTGGTCAAGCATCTGGTCAAGTTGGTCTGATCGAGGGGGGGAGCAATTCGGCTGTGATTGGAGCTCGTGAGACTTTGTTTAGAGTGGATAGAATTGAGAACTCCCACGATTTGGAGGCAGGGTTCAAGCTAGAGACAATGATGGTAATAAATTCAGACGATACATTGCCTCCTAGGGATATCAATGAGGAACTGGGTGCAAAGTTTATGAATGTTACAATTGGGAAGTCAAAGAAAGTTGTGTCTGTGTCCGAAGTGGAGAAGGCTTCTTGCGTGATTGATGTAAAAAGCCCTGATGCTGGAAAATTAGGTGATAACTGGGACATGGAAAGGGTTTGTAGGATTTGTCATTTGAGTTCCGAGCAACCACTGGAGACTAGTACATCTGGCCACGGTGATACAGATTTGATTCATCTTGGTTGTGGGTGTAAAGATGAGCTTGGCATTGCTCATATTAGCTGTGCTGAGGTGTGGTTTAAGCTGAAAGGAAATAGGTAATTTATCTTCTCCATTTTTGTTATAGATTGATTGTTTGCTGCTTGCTCTGATGAGTCTTTTCGTAATTAGATTAACATTCTCTATCTTTATTGCCATAAATACTTGTATGTTTTTGAGTGAGAGCAAAAAATTCACCTCTCTATCTTTATTTAAAGTTTATTTAGGACCCCAAAGATGTGAGTTTAAGCAAGTATCCAAGTTGATCAGCTTATCGAATGTGTCATTGCTATATGCCTGCAGACACGGTTTTGTTCTTCCATCCTGTGTGCTGTATATGTTGGCGTCTGGTACTGACTCATAGTGGTGATACTGAGATAAGTTCATGACTCAGTACAAAACACGACACAAAGTTCATTGTCGAATCCTGCAATACAAGAGACTGAGATCCTAAACTGTATGGAGCAGTTTTGTTAAGAAAATATTCCGTGAGATCATAAGTTTGTTTGTAGAACAGTAAAACTAATGACATATAGAGAATGTGATTCTTAGTATTCTTCACATGTCATCATTTATAGGGTGTTTAGTTGACTATTTATAGTTTTGTGCAGTATCAGTTTTACAAGATGAATATATAGACAAATAATGTGAGGAACTCGGTTTTAATACGAGGGGCACATTCTTCAATTGATTCACACTATATCCTATAAGCTATTATAATGTATTTTGTCGCTTTGTATGTGGACTTCCAAGGATTGTTATTAGAAGTTATATTTAATAAACACACAATATATATTGTGAAATGTAGAACACCAGGATCGTCTAAGGAAATTCTCTAGTGTCAGAAGTTTTTTTGTTAAGTTGTAGAATCTGAAATGAAGTGCAAACTCTCAAAGAAAGAGTGCATTCTTGTGGTTTCCTATGAAAATGGTATCACAATTAGTGAAAATGCCTTATTGATTGTGTCGGTCCATGCAGATTGTGCGAAATTTGTGGCGAGACTGCAGTAAATATTGCAGGAGTAGGAGACAGCGGATTCATGGAGGAGTGGAATGAGGGGAGATTTGTTGATGTCACTGGTGACTCGTCAAACGCAGGAGGTGGATGCTGGCGAGGACAGCCCTTCTGTAATTTCCTGATGGCATGCCTGGTAATCGCTTTTGTATTGCCATGGTTTTTTCGGGTAAATATGTTCTAGCATGGTGGTTGCATTATGCTGAAATTACAGAAGTGTAATTATACGATGATTGTTTTATCAAACATCCCTCGAGGCGAGTTTTGTTCTGCCATTCTGAAAATCATCGTCCCCTCCAACACCTAAACCCGATGATACTCAAGAAGCTGTTATGGGATTGGTTTTGCTTGCAAGACTATATGATTTTCCTTCATTTTCCTGTCATTTTTTCCCAGATTGCCATTATTGTTTTGGTCTCCCTTGTATATGATGATTTTCTTCTCACATATTTGGCTAATATTTACTTTCAGTTATAGTGAAATGCAAGCCTTGACGTGCTCCTGAACTTTTTTTATTTGGTTGCTCCGAGTTTAAATGAATTTGACTTAATTTTATACCATTCTCACGACTTAAATTTTGATCATCTGATAAATGATCTAACCACATAATCATTTGATCAAATAAGCTTTAGTGGCTTGGATTAGTTTGATTCCTTATTTTACTTGCGAGATTATTTACAAAAACCATTAATCATAGGCAAGAGAGTTTCTTTCTTATATGATTCTATTTCTTTAGTTCAAAAGAGCAAAAACAATTACATTTATTTAGGTCAAAACAACAAATAAAAACCTAAAAAAATAAATAAAGACATTACTTGAATATCTGAATCATTTATTTATTCCACGTTTATTTGATGTCAGACTCAAACTCACATGTGGACCCTAAAAGCATCCACAGTGTCAGACGACGGTTAGAGGAGCTTAGCACAGAAGAGAGGAGAAAGAATGAGTTGGTAGCGGGTGCTTGGCGATGTGGGAGCTAGTGTCTCACGGACGACCTCAAACAAAGCGTCTAGCGCTAGAGGAAAAGAAGAGGGAGGAGAGAGATGGAGCGTCTGCCACACTTCTTTCCCACGTGACAGCTCCTCTCTCCTACATATATGTTGTTCTAACGAAAATATATATCAAACTCTTTCTTAAACCGTCATTCTACCAAGTATAGCTTACCTTGTGCTAGT
>JAYMTO010000840.1:0-10543 GCA_036898065.1 California macrophylla | reverse complement strand
GAGACCCTTACCATGGTTTTCCAAAAACTTGGAAAACTCAAGATCCTGAAAATTTTCTAAGTAAAGGTAAAATATGTAAGTAAATTTACAACAGAAAATACACAGCTACGAAGCAAAAGAATAGAGAGAAATAAAGAACAGAAGAACTAAACAAAAAAATGAGAATGAGAATATGTAACTTTCCAATATTCATCCTGTATATCACAAACCTCAGTAAAATCCACTAACAATAAAAAATAAGGAGCATGAATATTGACTTCTACCAAAGTAGCGCATATTTTTCTGCAATTAGGTCATATACATAAATCCATATCAGACCTTCAAAATTTTACTCCTTGAAGTGCACTGCTACTTCCAGGAAATCCTAAACTCATATTACTGACTTAGACTTAATCTTGTTTCTGCTATGAAACTCTAAGTCATTACTCTGAAGATAAATGCATTGGCAAGATGAGACTATTACCTTTTCCTTCAACTTATCCAATTTCTTTGTTATTTTCAAAAGCTTTACATGAATTTCCTTGTTTTGTACCGATAAGGCACTACCACCACTCTTCTCTGCACATGAGTTCAATGAAATCTTAATAGAATGAGAAAGGCAAAAAAGAAGAAAGATTATATGCCTCGTTTATGTTAGAAAAAAAAGGAATGTAATGGTTTCTTCACCTTCTAGATGATTTCCATTTTCACTTTTACCAATGTGTGTGCAGCTTGAGTCCTGACAATTGATGATACAAACTATATAAATAAGTCCAAGAACTGCATAAATTTAAAAGTTAACATAATTTCATGACATAATAGCATTCAAAACCTCTGAAAGATATCCATCACTTTCTGAATCATCTTCAAACTCATCAGCCTCATCTTCACTGAATACTGAATCAAGGGGAACATCTTCAACATCTCCATTATCTTGGTTTCTGAGAACAAAAATGACAATTCAAAAAAAAAATTAAGATCAACTCACACAGAATTCTCAAAACAATCCCCATAAAAATTCACCATGTTACCTTCCATTAGGCAAGATTGCTGCATCCTCTTCGTGATTTTCAACGAGATCACTTCCATTCTCTAGGATATTTGAAAAAACACTGAGATTGTATAGCAATATCAAAAGAAAACACAGTAAGACCTATGCCTAAGCTAAAATGTAGTCGAAGCTTGAGTACCACCACATCTATTAATAAAAATCATAGTGATGCCCTTTGGTCTACCACAAGAAACCATTTCATTTGCATACGTATTATAGGAGGAATCCAATTAAATATTCTCTCACTGTACTGAATGAGAATGAATGATCAGTAACCTGTGACATAACATAAGCTTAGCTACAAAGAAGAGAAACCTAAATTGATTCCATTCAACACCAAACCTAGTTCTCCATTCTACTCCAGCAACAGCCATTCGACATATCAAACTAAGACAGCTCCTAGCTCTCTCTCAACAGTGTCAAAACTAAAGCTTCAGCTAAAGCCTCGGATGCATGCTATATGGACTACAATTAACCAAAAAATGAATGGACAAATTATCCATTCTACTCCAACAGCAACAGCAAAAACATCACAATTTTTTTCAAAACCAAAGCTTTAGCCACAGAGTGATATACAAACTACATGAACTATAATTCTAAAACAAAACCTATCTACACAGGACGAGACACATAACTTATTTTCATTTCAGTTTAATACCAAACCCAGTTTTCCATCCTACTCCAGCAACATTCTTTTCAAATAAAACCCACCCACAAACTCATTTTTAATACCAAAAAAAAATCTCAAACTTTCGATGACCCTGGTGTCAAAAAGAAAGCTTTAACCAAAACTTGAGATGATATCTACTTCCCGATGCCAACAGACATACCACCATACATGTATATTGCTACAAACAAGGAAAAGTTATTACTTGAAGAAGCTTTCTTTTTGAACATGGACTTGAGCTTCCGCTGCCTCTTGTAGACCGTCTGTAGGTTCTTCTTCGCAAAATTCCTCGCCTTCTTCCCCAATTTCCCCATCTCTAATTCTTCTCCTTCTCCTTCTCCTTCTCTGCCGCCCAAATTTGTTGTTCTTCTTCTTCCTCCTGGGGCTTGACGGCGTGCTTCGCTTCAGACAGGTCGGCCTCCGAATTGTGTTACGAGGTGTTTATTGGTAACCACTGACCTACCAAAACGACGCCGGATTAGGTTATAATAAAGTCCAGTGTTACTATTCTGGGCTAATTATGGCCCACTAAGTGTCTCGCATCAACACAATTGGGCTCACAAAAGCCCAGTGTCAATAGTCCGAGTAAAGGGTCAGCCCAACATCTATTGGCCCATCAGGAAACTTGGGTACTTTCATGATGCAATGGAACATTGTGCGAGAGAGATAGCTTAAAGATAACAAAATACTCAAAATTCAATGGGAACTTAATAGGATTAAGGGATCACAACTACCTTTAAGAAACAAAATATATGACAAGTACCCTATATTGTTGACCTAACAGAGACAGAATCAAGCTAAGAATGGCAACTCATTTCTTCCGTATAGAAATGACAATGAGGCGATCATCCTGCTCTCATCAGGTCAAGAATATTAAGCACCCGTCCTATGCAAAATATTTTAGCATTCTTAAATCAGAGATTACAACGCCATTGCCATATGAATTTCATAATGAATAATATTGGATGTAAGCAACCTGGAAGATGATTTTAAATGTTTGCTCCATATCAAAGATATCATACGTTTGAAGAACAAAACACTTCAATCCAGGAAAACCAAATTACAAAGAAGCAATATTATTATTGAGAAAACACCTAAAAGCACAATTGGTTTCCAAAAATCCATGGAATTGTATTGTGCAGGAATTGGGAAAAGGTTCTTAGTAACCCCAAATGTCATTACGCATTTCGTCATCAAATTGCTTCTTCAGCTCAGGATGCTGGGCAAAGTATTCTTCAGCAGTCATGGTGCAAATCTTTTCCTGTCAGGATATATGAAATGTGAGAACATGACTATGTATGGAACTGGACATGACATTGAACAATCTCTTTCAATTACCTTCAGCTCTCGAACTTCGGCAATTTCCTTCTCGATTCGTTCAGACTCCTTCAGGGATTGCGCCTCAGCTTCTTTCATCTCCACCAACTAGAACCCACAAGAATGCTTTGCATTAGATGCTATAAACATGAGTGGGATTGAAATATGCAACAGCTGGAAGTGGAAAGGTGACTAAACAAGAGTAACATGTGAATCATGGTGCTGGTTTTACCAATTCTTCAATTTTAGGCTTGTATTCAGCAGTGACTGTGTCAACATACTTGGGGATCTCGATGCCTGCAATGAAAAAGTTAGAGTTGAGAAAATGGTTGATATGAGAAAGTCAAATACAAAGTAACAACTGAAAAACCCGTCGCACCAATAAAGAACAACATACAATAGATTCAAATCTTATAATGTTTTCATCATATCCTTTTCATGGATCTATTTCCAGAGTTTCACATTTTGAATATGGTTAAGCATAAAATGATACAATCACACTATGGGCTAACCAACTGCATTAGCTTTAAACCAGAAATCAAACAGAAGTCCCTATAATACCTTTTGGCTGTTGCAAAGTTCGGCATTACAAAAGACAAGCTTGCTAACACTACTTCTCAATATTTTCAGTGGATACATGGAATTAAAGAAAAGTGGGTCGATCCTAACATGTCTAAACCAGGGTAGGTGCAGCTAGAATACCAAAGCCTTCTCATGAATTATAACTTTGATAGAATGGGCAGTTTTGACTTCATCTCCTGAAGTTGACAAATAAGGTTTGAAATGGTGATTTGGAGCTACAATGACACACATCCAACAAAAAAGTGGTATGGATTGAATTTAATCACAACTCATCTGAAATAACAAATATGTTATATGACACGGAAGCATCAATACATTCAAAGCCTCAAACAAGTACTAGTTAGCCAAACAATTTACAACACACAAAGTTGAGTTGATATGGTACACTTGGCTGACAGATGACCATTCTCCGTCAAAATCCCTAAACAATCTCACGAACTTTTTCATAAAATTACATTACAAAAAGGTAGATTGATACATAGCTAACATATAAGAGGTGCATAAGTCAGAAAACATACTGTCAAAAACCTCTTTGTACATATCCACCAAGCGAGTGCCAAGTCCCTTCCTGTAGAACTCCCAATCAATTGGCTCAGCTTCCTGCATATAGGATCATACGACATGGTCAGAGGAACAAACATGCTGCCACTACATAATAATATCAATTGCTAGCACAGCTCCACTATGATTCTAGCAATCGGTCATACATATGAAACAGTCAAAACAAATAAAGAACACATTTTCAATACCATCTCATAAATTTTCAATCAGATTTGGCAAATTGGCTTCATTTCTAAACCTAACACAACGAATCTATATCCATCTTAAACAAATTAGCAGCAGATCTTCACTACCCAGCAAATTGTTTATGTTTTTGAATAATTCTGAACCACATAGCAAATCAACAACTTAAAAACACATTTTTGTTCATCCCAATCAGATCAGCCCCTCCCCCAACTAAATACCCTAAATCTAAAGAACACGATAACCCCAAAAAATCAAATACCCTACATTTACATGTCCGATTATCAATCAATCAACAATCAGATCTAGAAAAATAAAAGCGCATACCATGCTGAATTTGGTCTGGAGCTGATTGTTAACATCGTCAAAGGTGCGGCGGAGATTGTTGAACTCTTTGCGAGCCTCCTCGGTGACTAAAAGCTTTCCAATGCCATCCCAATCGATGGTCTTTGCTGTTGCTTTCATCGCCACATCGGCCACCTTTTTCCCTGCTCCGCTCATCGCCATATCGGCCACCTTTTTCCCTGCTCCGCTCATTTTCTCAGTCTCTCTGTAGCTTCCTTCTCGAGGCGATGACGATGAAGAAGAAGAAGCGCTGTTTGTCTATTAGCGTCTCTCAACAACACTGCGATGCCGATAGATCGGAGAGAACTAGTCCAACCCTTTTTGTTACCGTTTCCGTGGGCTTTTATGGGCCGAGCCCAGTACGGAAATAATGGAAATGGGCTGAGAATATACGGTCCAAATGAGCCACACCCACACCTATAAGGAAGCAAATATTCGTAACAAAAGCCGGTCCATCGCATTTAATACGATGTATATTAAATGGAACGAAAATTAATGCTTATGATGTTTAGGACTGTTTTTAAACAAAAAATTAGGACTAACAAAGTTTACTTTTTAGTTGTAAAACTTGATCTGATATAGTCGGAATTCTTTTAGAAAAAAAATGGTCTGAACCCATTGGTGGTTGGTGGGCTTGCTTGGATCCCATGACCCACCAAGAAGCACCATGGCCATGTTCATCATCAATCATTATAGCTCACACCAATTTTCTTCTTTAATTGGAATTGCAATTTTACCAGTCAGTAGCTATGGACATGGTGCTCCACAGTACGACCGGTCGTCACGCGTGTAAAGGCAAGTGCTTTACGACAGAAGAATGTGGCTCTCTGAGTGCACATTCTGGGCCATGGATTGATGATGCATCAATTCTACCGAATAACAACATTCACAATTCACAAACGTTTTTTTTGGTACATACGAAACTTTCATTGATCAGAAATGTCGAACGACAAAAATGACATTATGTTATTAACAAAACAAACTTTAAAAATCGAGTTAATACAAAACATCATATAATAATTTCTGTTGTCAATAAAATAAAATTTAAAAATAGACGTGCCATGTCTCCCGATGGAGTTAATGTAGTAAAATGATTATACAATAGTCTAAGGACATGTCTTTATTTCAAAATTATAATGGGATAATTGTCAAACTAATACTATTCAAAGAGTTATTATTATCTTACAACTTTAATTTAAAAAGGGCCGGTGATCTTCAAATTGATATTGATGGAGCAATATAAACACTTTTGATAGCATGAAAGTGGCTTTCCTTGTGGAGTTGTCCTTTCACAAAAGATTACACAATATTTTATTTTAAAAGAGTTGAAATAAGATTTTAATTAATTAGATTATCATTCTATTTTTTTAGAAATACATATTTAAAAGAGGGCCGTGATCTTCAAATTGATACTGACGAACGATAATGGACATTTTAGTTTTTCTGTATCACAATTTAACAGAAAAATGACAAATTTTAAAGGAGTGATGTAAATAAAAATTTGGAGACTTAAAATTCGTTTTTTTAGTTACAAATAGATTGATTTAACCTATTAAGTCAGATCATCAACAAAATAAGATCCCTAAATTTTTTTTGTTGAGTAAACTCACAAACTCAACTTTCATAAATTTGGTTGAAAAATGCTTTATAAATTTGGTTGAAGATTTAATGAACAATCAGTGATATTTTAGTCTTTTTATATTACAACTTAACTGAAAATATATAAATTTTAACAGAGTAACACAAAATAGAAGTTGGGAAAGCATAATATCCGTTTTTTAGTTAAAATGAGTTGTGTGTAAAAGCACGTAGACTATAAAATAATGAAGTGCAATTATAAAAAAAACAAACAAACATATTTTTCAATACTAATAAATGTTCATCTAAAATTAGCAAGAGATGATATCATCTTACTAAATACACCTTAGTTTATGATTCTACTCGACACTACCAACCAATAAATTAACTGAATTGAGAATAAGAATTTATAAAGTCTCTCAAGTGACTTGACAGATATTTACCAACAAAATTTATTGATTTAGTAGCTTATATATTTTGTCAAACCCGACTTACCTTTGGATTGAAATGTACATGAATCATTTACTATTATTCTATTACATATTTACACAGCCATAATAAGTAAAGCAATCAAGTGATGCATTATGAATATTTTGCCACCATGATCACAATAATGAATGATTTTGGGTTAAAATTCAAAATTAAAAGTAGGTATGGGATACATTCATAGAGAAAGAAAAGAGGACACATTCTCTTCTCTTAAAATATAATAACTAAAATCATAATAACAACAACAAAAAAGAGTTTCCAAAGATAGGGTCAAAATTGTCAAAATCACCCACTAGAACCAACCCTTTTATGAGCTCAATCATGGCCTAAACTCAGTTTTGTCAACAACTTCATTTTCATGCCAAAGTATTGATTGATTAGGATATGAGTAATTGATAAATGATGCAATGTGAGTGATGAGCATCAAAACCCAATAGTAGGAGACAAGAAAATGAGAGAAAAACTGTAAAAAGGAACTGTTTCAGAATGTGAGCAGGGCATGTGATGATGTGAGTGAGCCTCTGTAAATGTACTCAATTTCACTGCACACCACGCGTTCGACGAAATGCCTCAAAGAGAAATGCTTTTATACAACCCAGAAAAGAGAGGGTAAAAAACCTATTTCCCCTCCATTTTCTATCTCACACAAGACTTTATCTGGAAAATGGAATATCTTTCTCTTTAGTCAAAAGCACCTTGGGACCCTCCACTCCCCACTTTTCTTAATCCTCATTGCCTAATCACTGAGCTGAATATAACATTGCCAAAGGCCCAAAACCAATATATTGAAGAGCCAGAGATTGCTTAGTTTTATATAAACCCATCTTGTGAGCTGAGCTGAGCTGAGTCCCAACTGTAAAGCAACCTCAATCTGTGCATTGGATACACCAACAAATCAAGTAAACATGGTGGAATGAAAATAACCCAGAACCAGAACCAGAACCAGAAGAGGAACCCATCACAAACCCTAGAGAGACCAAGAAGAAGAAGCAAAACCCATCTCCAACCATGCCTTCAAGACCCCTCCCTCCAAGCCCCAGCCCCAGCAGTGCCAGTTTATTCACAAAAGCCAGAGTCTTGTTCCTGGTTCTCACTATTTCAGCCTCTGTGGTCATTTTCTTATCAGTCCTTTACTTCCTCTACCACCTATGGTACTCTCTCCTTGCCCAGCGCTCAAGGACCATCCCTTTTGACTCCAGTGCCCCATTGAAGCTCCAGAGGTTCACCTACAGGGAGCTCAAAATTGCTTCTGGTGATTTTGATGATGCCAACATGATTGGAAAGGGAGGTTCAGGGACTGTGTTCAGGGGAATTTCTAAAGATGGCAAGTTAATTGCAATCAAGAGGCTTGATGCTCTGTCTCTCCAGACTGAGAGGGAGTTCCAGAATGAGTTCCAGATTCTTGGTGGCCTCAGGTCACCTTTCCTGGTCCCTCTATTGGGGTATTGTGTGGAGAAGAACAAGAGGATCTTGGTGTATGAGTATGTCCCAAATCGTAGCTTGCAAGAGTCTTTGTTTGGTGATGGGCATGTGGCTTTGAGCTGGGAGAGGAGGTATGGGATCATCTTGGATGTTGCTAGAGCTTTGGAGTTTTTGCACCTTGGGTGTGACCCACCAGTGATTCATGGTGACATTAAGCCTAGCAATGTCTTGCTGGATTCAGATTTCCAGGCAAGGATATCGGATTTCGGGTTGTCAAGAATCAAGGTGGAGGGTGAGTTTGGGGTTGACTTGTTCAGCCAGGACTTGGAGAGGAGCCAGGAGCTGTGGAAGAGCCAGGAGCTTTCAGGGACTTTGGCAGCTGAGACTCCAAGCCCAGCTATTGGCACTCCTGCTGAGAGTGTTAATGAGGTAGACTTTGCTCTTGCTTTGCAAGCTTCTTCTTCTCCTAAAAATAGAACTTGTTACAATGTTAAAGCTTTGAGCTTAGGTTCTCTTAGTTATAATACCAACATTGCTAGTGAGATTGAGAGTAGTGATAATGTTAAGGTCAACAGGAAGGGAAAAGAGGTTTTGAGTGTAAATGTAGTTGGAGAGAATTGGAATAAATTTGTTCCTTACGAGGATGAGGTTGTTAGTAGTATTGATCATAGTAAAGAGTTGAATTTGAGTTCTTCTGGTGTTGATAAAATGGCGGATAAGAAGCAATGGGGACAGGATTGGTGGTGGAAACAGGATGGGAGTGGCGAGTTGTGTAGCAAGGATTATGTGAAGGAGTGGATAGGAAGCCAGATTGGGCCATCAATAACCCCTGATTGGGATGAGGGAAAAATGAGCATTCCCGAGAAAATCAGTGTAGAAAATGTGACCCAGGTAGATAAAGAACATAAACTAGACGATGCTAGTGAAACCCAATTACAAGAACTCGGGTTTGAGGGAAGGAAGAATCGGAAAAAGAAGAATAGGAAGATGCAAGAGTGGTGGAAAGAGGAGCACTTAGCTGAAATCAGTAAGAAGGGAAGTAAAATGAGAAAACTCAAAGTAAAATGGAAGAAAGGATTCAAAATGCCTCGTTTTGATTTGGGTTTGCATTTCAAGAGACAGAAGAAACTCGGAGAACAAGATCATCAGGTGGAGCGTGACACAGATCGCGAGTTCAGCTTTAGAAGGGGATGGAAGAAACGGAACAATCACTCTTTTGGCAGTGGTGAAATGTGGAGCGGAGACCTCTTCAGCCGTGAGCTCAGCAGCACAACAAGCATGAGAGGGACATTATGTTATGTAGCACCCGAATATGGTGGATGTGGGTATCTAATGGAGAAGGCTGATATTTACAGCTTAGGTGTCCTGATCCTTGTGATTGTGTCTGGAAGAAGACCATTACACGTCCTTGCATCGCCAATGAAACTCGAGAAAGCAAACTTGATAAGCTGGTGCAGACACTTGGCTCAATCAGGCAACATTTTGGAGCTTGTGGATGAGAAGTTGAAAGGCGAGTACAGCAAGGACCAGGCGTGTTTGTGCATCAATTTGGCGCTCACTTGCTTGCAGAAAATGCCAGAGTTGAGGCCAGACATTGGGGAGATCGTCAAAATCATGAGGGGCGAGATGGATCTTCCACCAATGCCATTCGAGTTCTCTCCATCCCCTCCTTCCAGATTATACAGCAGATCAAGAAGAAAACAGAAGGCCAATGCAGAGTAGCTAAGGTCTAACATTGTTGTATGTACATCAGATGTCTGATTATTCTGTTTTGTTTTGTACTAACCAAATGCAAATGATTATGCTCAAGTAAGTTTACATCCGTAACTTCCATAACAGATGTTCTTGTGCACATTTACATTTTCTGAGCATTGATGTATTGAAAAGTAGTGCCTTATCTGCTATGCTACTACCAGAACATAAATGATTGGGTCCGACTGATTTATTATGTTTCGTAGACTTCTGCGAAATACATAATAAATGATTTGGTCTCATCTTCCTGAAAATGACAGGAGAGCTTAATTCTTCCAAATACTTATTCTTGCTCCTTCATGTCACAAAGCACATCACAGGACAAAAAGGCTAGAGGAATTATTACAGATGTTTTGTTAGATTCACGGTTGGTTACCATGTTAAGTTTATTAACCTTAAATATCATGTATAACGAGATTATTGTGTACTCAAAATGTAACCACACATTATCATGTGCTCAAATTCGTATTATCTTGTGCTCAAATTCACATTATCATATAACCATAGTGAAATTATCATGTGCTTAAAATTCACATTATCATGTAACTATAGTGAGATTATCATGTACTCAAATTCACATTATCATATTACTACAAAGATATTATCATATAATTGCG
>JAYMTO010000839.1:0-10555 GCA_036898065.1 California macrophylla | reverse complement strand
TGAATCTCACTGAACCCACTGTCCATTCTAATTAAATAGACCACACAATTTGTTACGTAGTTTTCTATCAAAGATTTTAGCATGAAAGAACTTGGAGTTCTAGTCTCTGTCACGAAGCCAGTGTTGAATGGCTCTATGATTTCAGTACTCGTCCCATTGCGTAGGACAAACATCCAAACGCATCTTAACAACACTAAATTTATGCAAGCCTGATTTATCCCTCGTGCATCTGAGTCGGGATAATTCTTTGGTGCACTTGAAGATGGTCTTGTCCATGTGGCCAAGAACATTAACACCCCACTCCACGAGCCCCATGTACACATTTTCAATATTTTCACGAATATCAGATCAACCAACAGCTTCACATATGTCTTTAACAATAATCCGATATTGAGGCTCCTGAAGCCATATGTTCTCAAATCTGAAAGGTCGGGCCCGAGGACAAGGGTTGTCCTTCTCCAAGCATAACAATAAGGGATAATGAGTCGAGATCTTGAGAATTCAATCATACAAGGCTGGTTGACAAATGCCATATCAAGGATAATTTCTATCCAATTAGCCATGTTTATTCCCCTCTCCCACGTATACTGATGGCCCTCCAATTTTATGTCGATAAGACCACACTACTGAAGGGCCTATCAGAACCCATCAATTAACCACTCAGGGTACTCAACACGTCCACGCTTCTTAGAAAGACATAGAATTCTATTAGCATAGCCAATAATACACCATTCACGATGCAATTCACCTACTAGGCGCTCCATAAGGTGCAATTCAAATGTCTATATTAAACATGTGTATTTATATTGAGTCGGACTTTCACAATTAAAATGATAACCTTATTAGTTATAGTCTTTATATATAACACTTTATTCTTATATATTTTCGACGTGGGACATCAAATGGACCTAACGGACTTCATTTCGGTTAAAATCGATAACCAAACCGTGAACTACTTACATGAAAACCGACATACATATAGAAGTCAATGTCGTTGCTATAATAGGGAGAACTGACTACTTCGGTTTGGTGAAACTTTTTGAGCCATAGTCCAGTTAACCGGACCATTCTCTACCCTATCTCCACAAGAGAGCTAAGCCCCCACTCAGACCCCGCGCCTCCACAAAAAACTTCATCAAAACTCAAGCGACTCCAAAGGGATTTCATATGAGCCCTCTAGCTGTTAGTTTCACAGAGACAATATATTAGGAATCTTTTGAGCATTTAGCTATATCAGGAATAGAACGCCCCGTGGGTTCCCAAGCCAACGACAATTCCAACTAAGAATTTTCATTTTGGGGGGCGGGTCCCATAGTCTGGTCCTGCAGAGATAGACTATCTTGTCTATCTGCCGCACGCCCCATCTAAACATCTATATTGGTACTCAAGATATCTTCCGTTCTCTCTCTCTGTACATGAGCAAAGGAGAATAAACAACCTTCCCATAAACAATATTCAATGAACATACATGCATATCGATCATGAGGGAGAACTTCTTCCTTCCCAGTGGTGAAGTGGTTTCAGCGGCCTCCCTCGGACTAGAAAGTGGAGCAATAAGCCCCTTTGTTGGCGTTTTCTGTGTTATCTGTAATGGACCACCGTCTGTCAAACCCTCCCGAAGCCATTTTGATCCTACGCACATACTTATTCTTCCTCTGTTGCACTCTGACCCAGGGTCCAAAGGGATATTCAAGGACTGGTGACTGGACTTTTGTCTCTTTTGAACATCCTTTCTCATAGTGCCCGATGATACCACACAAGTAGCAAAAATTTGACAGTCTCTCGTACTTGAATGTGACCTAGACGTCTCGCAAACCCTCTCCCTTCATCTTCAGACAACAACACAAAGATTTATCTATGGGAATATCGACCTTGATCCTATAAAACTCTCTCTAGAACCAAAAAAAATGCTCCAGTACTAAAGCATCACCAATCCACCACAGAATACCCTCATCTCGAAAAGTCAAAGGTAAATCAAATATCCGCATCCACAGATTCATTGTACAGAAGCGAACAAATATAAGGTTTATATCTATACTAACATTTCCAACAATAACGACATACAGATAAAAGTCCAAGGGCATCCTTTTAGAACCCATAGGAGGTCCTGCTCAGACAAGATCAGGAAAATAAAGAGATTAAGATCCAAGTCTTGAACAAGCATGTCATTTACCAACTTTCAAATACCCGCAATTTTTTTTCATACCCTCCACCATCACCTATTGATCAGAGAGAAATTTACCAATGAGGCACCAGGATTCCCAATCGTTCACACCAAAAATCTCTCCCTCCGGACGCGAGACCTTCTATCATGCATCGTCTTCTTTCATCCTTATCTGCGCCAAACGCTTCCCCACTTCCTCAATACCATCTACATCCGACAACATTCTTTCTTACACAGACTTCTGAGTACATTAGGCTCGGTACTTACACCGAACATGTACTGTTCCGACAGAATAATCGTTCCGAACCACACTCGCCGCTTAAGGGGACACGCCTCTACAGAGGGACTTTATTTGTTCATATAAATAATATTTAACAAATGTTAAACAAATTTTTGTCAAAAACATATAAATTCTTAGATCCCTTGATACAAGAGGTTACTATGTGTTCTCAATGTGTAATTTAACGAAGGTTCTCAACTTTTATATAAAAAAATGAATTTTCTCAATAGATTACTTACCTAAAAGTTATTGTTACAAAAATAAACAAATAAATATGGAAATAGCAATTACAGCCCATGACGAGATTACTTTAACTTGTCCCTTTCATTCCCCCTCAAATACATCACCAACCCAATGGCGCAATTGGCATTGACAAGTTGGCGCCCTGAAGGTCCTTCGTCGTCAACAAGGAGACTGTCCTTTGCGTGTGGAACCATGCCTACGTTCTTCACCCTCACAGATTCCACCATCCTCCCATCACCTCTCTTTCTCTCTCCCTCCTGACTCTTCTAGATTCCATCTATCTCTACCTGACTTTTCTTTTTCACCCACCACTCCTCGTCTCCTTCGATTTAATCCTGCGCAATTTCAGGTCACACCCACCTTCTCAACCTGAAACTTCTTCGCGCTTTCGTTCCAGGCGCTGACTTCAATCCTGCAACCCCCTTACAAGGCACGTTAATGGGTTTCGTTATTTATGTCGTTGACTTGTGATTTATATATTTGGTTACTTTTTTGATCGGAAATGGTCCGATCCCCGGTTGGGTTCTTGATTAGATTCGTGTTTTCTCCGTGCCCATCTGTTCAAAATGGAGCCTTTGTCGCTACCATCTGTTGAGACTGTTTTTTGTTGTTGGTGTTATTTCAGTTTCAGATCTCTAGTGCCATGGGGAGGTGATAGAAGTACTGTGCAATTTGGAGTATCTGTTTGGTTATTCTGATTTGGAAATGTTCAGATTTAATGTGTTTCCGATGCAATAGGTTCAATTTAGGTGAATTTGATATTTGATAGTTTATTAGTCTTTTTTTGTGTGGCCAAAATGCAATCTAGGATGGTTCCTATAGAGGAAGGGAAGGACCCAACTCCTCCTGTAACTACTAGGACAAGCCATTCTAGGGCATTGCCGCTGCGGCTGGTTAGCTTGTTTCTGGTGTTCTTGGTTCTATGCGTAGCCTTTTCAATCATTAGTATATACACTGTTAGGCATTTTGGTGTTCAGAACATAATGACCACAGTGCAGTCCAGTCTGAACCCGTGCTATGAAGAATTCAGTGGCTTGGATCACTGGATAAAGCCTCCCTCGAATCTGCTACACACCATGACTGATGAGGAGCTGCTCTGGAGAGCATCCTTGGTTCCTCGTGTGAAAAGGTATCCTTTTAGGAGGGTTCCAAAGGTTGCATTTATGTTCTTGACTAAGGGCCCATTGCCCCTTGCACCTCTCTGGGAGAGGTTCTTAAAAGGACATGAAGGTCTTTATTCAATCTATCTTCATGCATTGCCATCGTTCCAACCCAATTTTCCAGCTTCCTCAGTTTTCCACAGGAGACAAATCCCAAGTCAGGTATGTCACTCACTATGTTGTACTGCTTATTTCTTTTTTTCTCTATGTTTTTTAGTGTTGAATATCTGGACATTCTGAGGCAAGTTAATTGTCCTTGAGAACTTGTATCATTTAGTTTAGATATCTTGTACTTAAATTGCTTTACCAATTATCCAGTTCTGGTGTATACATGGTTGAGATGTTTGGATATAGACAGACGTGGCCTCTTTATTCTGTTATTTTTTCTCATGTGAATGACGTAAGATGGGAGATATTTTCTTATAGGGATGCTTGTTTATTAATTGCCTTCACGTCTGACCTTACTTTGGTCTACTTTTGGTAAATTTGGTATGAATTTGCATCCAGATTGATCAATGCCAGGCAACTACAGAGACATGATTTACTTTTGAGAAAAGTGGAGTTGTTTCCTTTAATTTAATCTTGGATGTACATATACAACATCAGATCTTTATTCATATGTGGATTTGCACACGAGAGAGAATGGATATTAGATTTTTGGTTTTAGGTACATGGTTTTCCTCTGTGAGAGAACACTCAGAAGACTTGCTAAAGGAAAACCTCCGAGCATGGACCTAAAATAGTTGCCTGATACTAAGTTATGCTCCATTAAGTTGCAACAAGAGTGCCTTGTTTAACATGGCAGACCTTCTTTAATGTATGGCCAATCGGCCTTCTATTCCCGAAAAACATTCAGATCCCGGATCTAGACAGCCAATGCCATTTCTTTTCTTAATTGCCTTTTCTCAATCATCATGTCATTTCAATCTAGGGGCCTCACTTTTGAGATGAATCACATGGTTTTACTCGAGTTGAATTCACTTGCAGAAGCAAAATTCATTGGGCAGCCTCCCGTCATGCAGTAATTGCTACTATATGATAGTGGAGCACGGTCGATGTCAAGGACCATGATCAACTGACTACATAAAGGAATTGGCTAGGATTCAATGTAGTTCATTGGCTAGATTACTGACTGTTTATAATTTATTCAAGCATTCCATAGGAATTATTGACTGTGACTTTAATTTCAGCAATATTCTAGCACAATGACCTTAATCATTTTTAGGAAAACTATATGTGCATGATTACAATGTTATGAGATATCAGATGAGTATAACATTTATTTCTCTTGGTTATGCTCTTATCATAAATGTTTCTTGCTTGGAATTTAAGGGTTATTTTTTCTTTTAAAACTGAATTCATTGCATCCTTTTTGTTGTCTAATCTGATGAACTTCGTCTTCCCCTTTAAACAGTGATTGTTTTTTCTCTCCTTTGATAGTATCATTGTGGTAGATCATTCTCTCCGTCCTTTTGCAGGTTTCTGAGTGGGGGAGAATGAGTATGTGTGACGCTGAGAGAAGACTCGTTGCTAATGCACTTCTTGATGTTTCCAATGAGTGGTTCATTCTTCTTTCTGAATCATGCATTCCCATCTACAACTTCAGTATTATCTATCAGTATGTACTGAGATCAAGATATAGTTTCGTTGGTGCATTTGATGATCCCGGGCCTTATGGGAGAGGGCGCTATAATCATAACATGGCACCTGAAGTGAACATTACCCAGTGGAGAAAAGGATCCCAATGGTTTGAAATAAACAGAAAGCTCGCAATCAACTTAATAGAAGACACTACCTTTTATCCAAAGTTTGAAGAATTCTGCAGACCGGCATGCTACGTAGACGAACACTATTTCCCCACCATGCTAACGATTCAAGCAGCAAATCAGTTAGCAAATAGAAGCATTACGTGGGTGGATTGGTCAAGGGGTGGGGCTCACCCAGCTACATTTGGCAGAGGTGATATCACAGAAGAGTTCATGATGAAACTTCATGTGGGTCGCAATTGCACTTATAATGATCGACCATCTTCAGTTTGTTATCTTTTCGCCAGAAAATTTGCTCCCAGTTCCTTGGAGCCTCTACTCCGGTTATCACAGAAGTTTTTGGGTTTTTGACAAACCAATTCAAAGCAGTGGAGGAAAATCCTTTGGAGCATGCACAATTTCTTTGTTTATTGAGAAACCCTTTTGATATGAATGCCATAATTGTACACTTGTACAACTCCAGTTCTTTGGAAAGCCTTAACAGAAACATCATTAGGTATAGACATGCAGTATCATCAAAATTAACATCCTATTAACATTTGTATACCGGAATTACAGTATCTTTTAATTCAGTTCAAGTTTTTTAGTTTCGGATTAGTTTTCAAGTACACATAACTCGTTATATAAACCAGACTGAACATAACAGTTGGTCTGCAAGTGAGCTGATGCTTCACGCTTGTAGTGTGTTTTGTGTATTTGTTAAACTGGCGTGTGCTCAGTTAATTGTTGTTATTCCTTGCAGCGCTTAAATTTAAGTTCAATGGTTACAGATCCATTAAAAAAATCCAATTTGGATTTCTCTGTCACATTATGTAAATGAAAATGGTATGATTAGAAGGTGATTCATGCAGACTTTGTGTTATCTCACTATTTCGAATATCTGTTTTATCATCTGATGATTGTGCACTTTTGCATTTTGTTAGGAAGTGTTTTCAACTATTTATGTACTGAGGCCATGAAGAAAGACTTCTAAATTTTAAACTTTCTTTTTCACCCATCCTTGATTTTAGAGAGGTGGTTGTGTTATCTACAGCATTTTATTGAGATAACCAGGTGAACTGAGAGCTAGCCAAGCAAATGGTGAAAAGGATTTGTTCTCATTGTTTGGGATTGAATTGGATTTTCTCTCTGTTGGTAGTAACTTTCATTTGCTGTGCAGTGGTTGAGTGTAACTCAACTTTTTTACAGAATAGCAGAAAAGCTGCCGCTTCTCAAAATGACCACAAGCAGCTCAAAGGGCACGACTATGCAGTGAAGAGCATTCAGGTATAGCTTCTCTACTTTCCTTTTTCATGAATTACGCTTTAGTCTTTGCTAGAAACTTGAATCTTGTAATTGTTATGCTGAACTTCCTTTTATGTCCTTTTTTACCCGTTCGGATGTATAAATATCGTGTTCATGCAAATTTGAACTCTGAACTAACACTTTCGTCAACGAACTCTTTTGGTTCTCACGGAGAGTGAAGATGGAGATGTCATTGATTGCATTGATGTCTATAAGCAGCCAGCTCTGGATCATCCAGCTTTAAGAAACCACATCATCCAGGTCAGTCTTCTCCCTAGAAGTTACATATATGTATATAATATATTCATCTCAAACCAGCATTTCAATTTCTTGTTCAGATGAGACCAAGTGACGACCCAACTGTGGAGACAGTGGCAGGGACTAAAGGAGCCAAATCCTTCGAGCAACATGATGAAGAATCTTATACCACGACATCACAACTTTGGCAGAAAAGTGGAAGCTGTCCTGAGGGAACTATACCAGTAAGAAGAATCCGTAGAAAGGAACTGAACAATCCTAACGATCCAATCAAAGACTATGGAAGGAAGAAGCTAGGTTTTCTTCATCCTCCGCTTGTTGACAGCAAAAACTCATTCCTTCTACAGACAAACCACTCGGTATTTCTCATTGAGACATTTTTGAAGTCTTTTCAGTGTTCATTATCGTTTCTGAGTTGTTCTGTGTTTGTGAATCAGAAGGCTATTTTGATTGCTGAAGGGTTTAGTTACTTAGGAGCCAAAGGAGACATTAAAGTTTACAACCCTTATATCGAGTCTGATGATGAGTACAGCACCTCACAAGTTGCTCTTAAAAGTGGGCCGTACTACAAATTCGAGACCATTGAGTTTGGCTGGGCAGTTAGTACTTCATCATTGACTTCTCTGTGTAATCTTCTGATATAATGACCATTTCTGTTCATAAATCTAAGTTTTTACGACTAATTTGCAGGTCAATCCAAGAGTTTATGGAGATAGACAGACTCGGCTGTTTGTATATTGGACTGTAAGCTAACATGCCATAGGCCTAAATGACCAAACTTACAAATTTTGCTCCAAAATGCTGTTTTTTGCCTTCTGAACTGACAAAACATGCATGGTTTCTGCATATGATTCAGGTTGATGCATCAATCGCAACAGGCTGCTTCGATCTCACATGTCCTGGTTTCATTCAGACAAGCCACAAGGTAGCTCTTGGTGCAGCAATCTATCCCATCTCCACGACTCGAGGCCTCCCCTACCAGATCACTCTCTACATCTTCCAGGTTACCATTATTACTGGAAATTTCATTTGATCCCATCCCACAACATGAATCGACATAACAAAACAACATTTGAATGTCTATTTATGTTCCTTTTTCGTGTGTCAAGGACGTTTTGACAGGCAATTGGTGGGTGCAATACGGGGAAAAGATCAACATAGGCTACTGGCCGCGTAGCTTGTTTGATGCGTTGGCTCACAGGGCGGAGGGTGCAGAGTGGGGAGGGGAAGTGTACAGCTCAAAGCTGGGACGAGCTCCGCACACTAAAACGGCTATGGGCAGTGGGCATTTCGCAGATTGGGTGTCAGGCATTTCAGGAAGCGTCAAGCGGATCCGGATCCTGGACAATTCTGGGTTCCTCAAGTTCCCTGATTGGGTTTACAATTATGCAGATGAGTATAACTGTTATGATGTCTTCTATGTTGGTGACTACATTCAGGATCCTGAGTTCTACTATGGTGGCCCTGGCAAAAATCCTATGTGCCCTTAGAAAGGGTCACTTTTTTTAGTTTGTTATCACATTGAGCCCGTTTGTTTGTCGGAGAAGAAAATCAATATATTGCTTATGTATCTTACCTTTAGACATTTAAAAAAATATTACGTTAGTAATGCTTCCATTTATGCCTAGGCGAATCCCTTCTGTTTATGTTGAAACTTTTCACCACCCACATCGAATATCTGATTGCCAAGACATATATCACTGAGAAATATCCATAACTTATTTAGCGGAAACGTCCTTTTCATTTATTTTTTGATTCTAGGCATGAAAACAAAGAAACTATATGTTAACACTTGACATCAGTTTTGGTTGGTTTGGTAAGTAAGTATGAAATATCAATATACTGATACTATATAGATATATGGTATAACAAATTTAATGTTGGTTTAATACATGAAATAAATAAACATATCGGATAGCTTCAAATTTACTATAACTGATAAGTTCTTGGAATATCTGTACTGTATTAATACAGCCTGGAATGTTTGAGGTTAGACTAAGAATCGATCAGAAAGCAAAAATGGTTTTGTTGGTGCTAATTGTGGGTTTATTGGTGATTAGTAATGGAGTTGATGGCAAAACCAGGGTGGGAGTCGGAGAACCTGCTGTCAAGACTATTCCTGGGTATAATATCACAGCCTTGAACTTGTTCTAATTCTACAGATCCACCACCCTCGAAAAAAGTTTCATGCTTCCCATAGTGTATGTAAAGGGGCAAACTTCAGATCACAACCATTTTCTTGATCCAGGTATCTCTACAAATTACTCTTACAGATATGAGGTATCATAAGACAAGAACCCTGCAACTTTAGTTATTGTCCAAATGTGAAGACACATTACAAACTGCAAGATTGAGCAAATTAATAACATGTCCATAGATGATAGACTTACTTGACAATAGCTCTCCTTGCTTTCCAGAAACGTTTCTGACCTATTATTCCCACAACATCATCCGGAGAGATATCCAAGGCCGATATAGAATCCACCATGGAGGTCTCAGAGACATGGCCACTTTTCTCCACATTTATTGTTGGCCTTGAGCCACACATGAGGTTCATTGTCACCATGAGGTTCACTGCAATTAACTCCTCCCGAATGAGAGTCACTGCTAGGCCCACAAGTAGTTCCATTCTGTGTGTACCTAGTACGCTCATCAACACCACCATTAATATGTCCATTGTCTTCTGATTGCTGCCTAGAACTGCACTCATGCTGATAAGACGCATCAGTTTCATGCAATCTGCTAAGATTGCCCACAAGGTGATCTTGATGCTCAACATCTGAAAATGAATTTGCTCCCTTTGACAGCTCATTCATTTTTCTTCTGGGTGACTTTGCTGAATGGTCCATATTTAACACACACCTGTCAGAGTTGGTAGACTTCTCTCGATTCTGTTCCTTGGCTACTTGTCTCAAATTGTGACCTTGGGAGCTAATTTGTTTAGCATTCCTCCCCAAAGTACTTTGGACTTTAGTTGAGCAGACCAAATAACTTGGGGTGAAAGGTGTCAGCTTTTCTCTATATCTACCATCAGGAGTGTTCCTCTCACCTTCTCCGTCCATAGAGTTAACAAATACAGGAACCTGAAAATCATTTTCTTCTCCTACTTTGTTTCCCTGCTCAAGCTGTACCAATGGTGTATTCAAATTCCAGTCATTAGATCTGTGAGGACGAGGCTCCTCATCTGTACGAGTAGGAGTAGCTGTCGAGGAAGGAAGATGGCGTGAGAGGAACATACTTCTTTCCAGGCCACTCCCCTGATATAATTGAAATGAACAAACCATGAATAAAAAGATAACATTTCAATTTAAGAACAAGATCAACCATTAACTGTATAATTCTCAGAATCAATAGAAGCGACGACATAGTAAGAAAGTTATACATTAACATTCACTTTAAA
>JAYMTO010000838.1:0-10556 GCA_036898065.1 California macrophylla | reverse complement strand
GTGGGAACAGCCCCATGAGCCGCCAACCAAGCAAAAGACTGAAACTTGGGAGGGATAATGTTGGTCCATAGAGGTCTGGTCCAATCTAGACGCTGCTCATCAGAACGGCCTGCAAAGATATGGAACTCCTGAGAGGAGGAAAAACCTGTACTGTTGTGGGTCCATATCAAGCTATCCTCTCCTTGATCCGAAATGGAAATGAGAGCTAAGTCAGCCAGGAGAGCCAAATGGAGTTGTTCTTCTCAGATAAATAAGGCACGCCGGTAAGCGATTGACCCCCTCTTTCAATCACATACTCTAAATCTGAACAAAAGTATCTCTCTCAAATGATAATTTTTCTCTTCGCTCATCTCAACTCCTGAGCCGATTGTTGACGCTGGCAATTTTTCATCATTTTCCGGTCGGTGGAAAACCGGAAATATGATCTACTTCCTGTGGCGGGGGCGAGGTGGCATTAATCATCTCCGGGGCCGGTTATTATCGAGAGTGGTTTTCCTTGCTAGGAAAGTGCAAAGTAAAGTCAACGTTCATGCTACAACAATATTTGGTGCAGAGAAACAAGTGGGTTTGGAGGCGATAGCAAGGGATGGTGGTGGAGGGTCGGGTTGCTTTCTCCTGTCGAGGCTGACAAATGCCTTGGGCGAAGGACAAGAATTTTCTTACGGAGTGATCAGTCTCTCAACAATGCTCTCTCGGCAACTATCAGACTTGTTAATTTAGGATTTGCATAAATTAAAGCCAGAACAATGAGCTGCGCGTGTAAATTGTATTGGACAAATATAAATATAAAAGCAGGTAAAAGAGCACATCCTGAAGAATAATACAAAAGCTTGTTTCATAATACACTACACAGCTAGGTACAGTCCATGGTCAGCATATCAATATCAAACTAACGGACAAGACTAAGTCGTCCCTCCCAACCATTTATGTACAGAAAGGACAGTAATAACGGCGAAGCTTTTACTAGAATGGTATAGACATGAATGTGTCATCGTTCAACAGTGAATCAATATCAAACAGGTCGTCCTGGTCATGGACTGTATCTTCACTACTGTTCCAAGCCATGTCAGAAACCTGTCAATGATTAGAACATGAGAAAAGAACATTCAGCAATAAGCATTCAAATGTTTTGGCAGACTATGTTGAAACAGAATGATCATGGAGGAGAGCTAGCTTATATCATTAGTTAAATTCAATTATGCATATAAAGATACCATACATACCTTGGTTCCATTGATTCCTTCAACCACATTTAGGAGCCTACGGTATTGAGCCCGTGCCTCGGGATATTGAACCATGGACTTCACTCTGGTAAGTGCTTTTTGGAGCCTCTCTTCCTTCTGTTTCCTTCCCTCTTTCAGAAAATCATAATCCTCCTCTTTTGGTGGCATGCCTTGGCGGTCGGGTTCTTTAGTAAGTGCATCTGGTCGGAATCCCCGCAAGCCAGTCCCTTTGCGTCTCCATCGTAAAATAACCTTTTCCAGGATTCCAACTGACCAGGTAATTGCCTTGTATTGTTTCCTTACCTGATGACCCCTCACATGGGCCTTTACAAGAAAAAGAGAGCATTAATGTATAGGATCTTACAGGTACAAGTACATAAGAACTATTGGCAGAAGGGAGAGAGAGTTAAGAAAGGTCGACTTCACTGGAGAGTGCAAATCCAAATTACTAACATACTGTAACTCGTAAGAAACACATAAGAAAAGAGTTACAAGAAAATAACTAGCTGGGGATACTTTGATAAATACCAAGCGCTTGTGGCTAAAATCAAAATGCCGTTCATAGAGAGGAGCTAAAAGAATATTTCTGAATATTTCATTCATTGACATGTGGATTGCCATACTTTGTTTTGTTGAACGAATCAAAGAATCATGGCCATTGCACTATAAATTTGGTTTTCCAAAACAATCAAATGTTAAACCCTGATGACTTTCCTAACCAATGCAACAACTTGAGATGCATAATCAAGTGTATTAGGAGCAAACCTGTATTTTCACAATTCTTTGGCGGATTATTAGGAACTCTTTTCTCTTCTTCCAACCCCTAAACTTTTTCTGTATTTGTACTGCAGCAGAATTGACTAGGCCAACACTAGGCCCTGGCCTACGCGACTTGCCAGCTGCAAGTGAAAGTGCATACTCATCTGACAACCCAAATTCATCATTGCCAAACTCATTTAACTGTTGTTTCCTCTGGAATGACCGCATCCTGAAAACTTGGTGTATGCGATCAGCAGCTTGTGTCGCGTTACAAACAGCTGTGAGGGAATCTTTCAGAGACAATACATCTGGCACATCTCCATCATTAACGGGAGTCGCTGTCCGTTCAGACACTGTTTGAACTACTTTCCCTCCACAAACTTCTGAGTTACTATCATCCTTTGGATCATTTACCGTAAGGGATGACAAGTAGCTGGTCAAGGACGACTCCGCAAGAAAACCAGAGATACCTTTGTGACCATTTCCAGAAGCCAGGTCTGCAGGTGTTCTACCCAAAGGATATTCAGGAGATGGATCTGTTAATACTCCAGGAGTTGCATCGAGAGATACAAGAAAAGCAACTGTCTGCTCCCTGGATATAAAGATACAAGTACCCAGATAGAAAAAGGAGTGAGTTTGTTTCACTTTATTTTATGAATGATCATAACACTTAATAAGTAGCATATAAACAACTCTTAATCTAAAACAAACTCTAGTAACTTGTGGCATAGAACCTTAGAACGCTTTAAAAAAAAATTCCAATCTGTAATTGACAGAGCAGTTCAGTTCATTTATGACTGAAACTTTGTCGCCAAGGTTGTTATTTTCACTCAGAGAGAAAGAAGGAAGAAAGGATGGAATGGGAGAGGATGAACTGTGGCATCAACTTCTTGCATAATTCATGGATACGAGGCACATTTGGATAATCCCATAGAGATGGGAAAGGACTTTGTATAGAGCTTCAGAAAAGTGTAAAATCAATAAAAGGTACCACGGTGAATTAGGTTTGAAATGTAAAAATGGTTGGTGAGGTTTTATTGATTACTACTAAAAATAATTTAAGTTCAAGACACAAAAAGATTGATTTTAGAGATTCTTGCCTGCCACAGAATGCAGCCCAATGAAGGGCAGTCCATCCATTCACATCACGAAAATTGATACTAACTCCTGCAGCTACAGTTGGTTTTATGGCCCAATCATAACCTAGGGCAGCGGCTAAATGTAGAAGACCTTGCCCCTGCGTGTCTAAAACAGAAGGCCCTTTACCACTTTCAGCGACCTTGTGAAGGAGCCATGAATACAACTTCTCTTTCACCCTCTTCTCAAGGAGCTTCTCCATCACTTCATGCTGGGGTAAAACCTGCTCTAGAGTAGGATCTAACATCTGGTAATAGTCCTCTTCTTCCTTCATTGAAACTATTTCATTGATAACATCACATTTCTCTGTAAGACCTTCAAGGTGATCAATTGAAGGGCAGACAGATCTCAGAGACAAAAACCTCTCAAGGCGCAAATGAAGATGCATTGTACTTGTAGCACTATTATAGATATCTTTGACATCTACATCTTTGGTAGAGCCTTCTCGGAATTCAAATTCTCGCACTTCACTACAAGATAACCTGTTGGACCGGGTTACATAAAAAGGGACTTGTCCAACTCCATGTGAAGGGCAAAAACAACAAAGAATCCCATCTGCTAGAACCTCAACAGGGACCTCTACTTCGCCAAACATACATGACCAGTTATGTTTTGCAACCTCTTGTGAATTCCTCAAAAATGTTCCAGTAATTAGAACCTGTTTTACAACAAAGAAGTGACAAAGAGTGGTCATAAATTGGAAGTTTCAGTTATATCAGTAACCGTACTGTCTGAACAGCAACGCATGAAGATCAAATGATCAGCAAACTAAACTATAGCTAAATAGACAACATAAGGAAGCAAAAACAATATTATGGTTTAGTCATGTGTCAAGCTGTACATCTTAAAAACTAAGAAAGCATGCTAAAAAGAAGAAAATAAAATAAATATTCATCTCCAAAAACAACCATAACTGAGCTAAGTAATACTATCTGGATTACTGAATGGAAAGCCTGATGCAAGATATAACACAGATAACAAATACCTCGGTTTCTGACCCTGAATAGACCCATTTTGGATAAAAATCAATTATGCTAAAAAGCTGTTCCTGGGAGAGCGAGGGGGTCAAAGATGATTCACGAACTACTTCTCCACATTCAACACTGCTCCATGAAATGCCAGATGTGGGTGGCACATGAAAATCAGCTACTTCTCCAAGTTCTTTAGTCATCCATCGAGAGAAGCTGTCTACTTTCTTCAATACATCTTCGCTACCCAGTGACTGTTGTTTAACAGTCAAACTATAGGAATTCTTTCCTTCCATAAACATACTATTCTCTAACACTGAGTTTATTTTAGAATGAGACTCATCTCTGAGCTGTTCGGAGTTGTTAATAAAAAACTGCTCATTTTGCTGATCAAAAGAGCATGGTTCGTGCAGATTTTGTGAATTTGAAAGTTGGGACCTCTGTTCAGGAAAATTAGAACCCAGGTCATAAGCAAATTCCAAATCTGATGTCTGGCCCAGGGACCATCTAGACGAATGCGGGGAAACTTCAAAAGAATTCTGGATAAAGAATTTAAATTAGACCATTAATATATATGAACAAGCTTAAAAGATAATAAAGGTCCGTATTAGCATAAACAATAACCAAAGAACAAAATGCTATTTGAAAAATAAAGAATTCATATTTGAAATCAACATAATTAAACTGAAAAGTGGATTCCAGGTCTATTAGTCTTATTTAATTTTTGAAAAATACAGAATTTCTCTTAATAAGGACATAAATATTGATTATGAGACTGATGTGGCTGAAGTCAGAAGCAGCCAACAGTAGATAAAACAAATATACAGCTACCAATGCTTACTTGGCCAAGTGGTTAAGTGCTTGAGTCTAGCGGTGGTATAAAATTAACTCTTCAAATTAAACCAACAACAAAAAAGTATGCAGCTGCTAAGTACCTGCCAATCTGACTGGGCAGGAAGATGATACTCAGGGTCCTGTTTCACAGCACCCTCACCAGATAAAAGTTCATCCAGAATTTCTTGTCCAAGAACAGTTCCTGCTCTAGCAGGTTCAAAGGAAGAAAATGATCCATGAGAAGCTCCAGTTTGGAATCCCTGAGTAGATTGTCTCAAGACCTCTTCCCAAGATCCCAGACCAAGTGTTTCTTGAGACTGAATGACGAAAGAAGTTTCTCCATGACCAGGTGAAATATTATCCACTGCCGAGGTACTGTCCAATAAGTGGGCTGAGTATAGCACCAGGTTCAAATACCACACAAAAGTTTGTAAGTGAAGGCAATGCGTGAAAGAAATAGAAATAAAAAGTAACATACATCAAATAGACTTTCATAATTAGCATATTTTTGTACAAGGTTGCTGAGAAAGACTCAAGAGCCTACCATTGATCTTGTCCATGATACGACAATTTTCGATTCGTGTTGACTCAAGATATGACTGGAATTTGGAACTTGCTTGGTGGCTATCCCCTGCATCAACCCCCATATTATTTGTAATGGAAGTCAAAATCAGTAGAGTGCTACGAGTGAGCAAAAGATGACAAATATCACTACTTATTTAGTTGCCAAAATAACCAATATAGGCAAACTGGGGCCAGAAGTTACCAGAATCGGCGTCTTCACATAATGAAGAGAGAGTGCTGGTTGGGCTTGTGGAATTTGTATTTTCTGAATATGTATTGTTAGTATGAAAGCTAAAAGACCCGGGGATGCTCTTTTGAAAATTTGTCCCACTATAAGTCTCTCTTATACCTCCAATGCCTGTCTTATTACCCTAATGGAAATAGAAAATAGGATACAAGGGACTTCAGTAAGTGAAAAATAGGATACATATGAAAAATAACTTTTTAAACAAAAATTGAACAGCTGCAAGAATCTTTGGAGCATATTCAACATGGCCAAATCTGACCATGAATCTCAGCTACAAGCCTAAAACTACTCTATCAGCTAAATCTATCATTATTCAAGAAACTTGACCCAGATAACCCAATTCTCATCAGAGTTGACTTCATTGGATGAGTACTGGTCAACTAACTAATAGCCTGAATAATTGAGAACCCACCAAGATTGGTATGGTTATGATTGAAAACAAGTCCAAACCAGCCAAATGTAGTTGTTAATCATAATTTTTTTCACAAGGTGAACTGCTTAATAACTCGAAGGGATGTTTTGGTTTAAGCCTATGGATCCTTTATTTGAGTTCAATCGCAAAAACTAAATTGTGGGATATGCTGCACTTATATGAAAAATGGTTATCACCGTTAGAGTCCCACGTCGAAAAGATGTGTCTTCATTCACCGTTTGATAAGCATCTTGGGCCTTGGGGTCTCCACCTATCATTCGAGCTTTTAGGTGTGTTAGGCCTTAATATGGTATTAGAGCCTGGTCCAGTCTCTTCTAAACCCATCTATGTCATCCAGTTAAGGGGCCCACCATCCACGTGCAACATCCCGTAATCCGGTTGCACGTGAGGGGATTAGAGTCCCACATCAAAAAGATGTGACTTGATAAGTCTCTTTGGGCCTCCACTTCACTTCAAGTTTTTTGGTGGGTTGGGACTTAATAATCACTTCCATTTATCGCGTAGTCAATTACTGTTAATATCAGTAGAAGTTCAGAACACGGTAAAATAACAGCAGCAAGAAAAGAGTTATACCTTAACTTCCAAGTAGTGAACAAACACAATATGCATCAACTCCCTGTAACATCCAACAAGTTCACATAAATCAAATAATAAAAATTCTTGCATGTTTCAACAGAATACTATCACTTCAGTAAAAATCATATGACAGAAATTTCCCTGCATCCAAAATACATAACTTAGAACTTCAATGATATTGAACCAACAACTAGATAATGTCGAGAGAAAGAAGATAAGAAAAAGTGTAAAGACGGAGAATAAAGTAAGTACAACTTCCTTAATACTGGTGCATTAAGGGAACATTCCCATCTTGATTTAAATATGAAACACAAAAAAGCAAATATCAAAAGTACTAATCAGATTTTTATTCTCCCTAATATCATTGAGAACCCTTGGACCAATAAGAGGTCACAGTTTCTCCTTATCCATTAATTTCAGAATTTGATTTCTGACGTTACTTCGGGAATGCATTATACACTAGAAACTTAATACTCTGTTAGCCACATCTAACAAATTTTAAGTGGCCGACAAAATATGCATTTCCATTACAAGGATTGATAATGACAGTTACACGATTTCTATAGCATTTAAAATGAAGTGTCGAACTGAGCATTAAAATATAAAAATGAAATAACTTACGGCTCAAGCATCCAATAGCAACGCCTTTGAAAATTTTCACTTTCTTCCCCATGGGCATAGTAGCAATGTAACACATCAACACTTCCAACCTAAAATTATCTGAAAGATGTTAACTCACACAATCTCAATAATATTTATTTTAACTGTATAAATGGTACGTACGGAACTGCAACACTTTACACTTTCATGAGCACATAACAAAACAAGCAAACTGAGATGTAATAATGAACCAAGAAAATTCAAAAGTATGAATCTTATGATAACATGCAGGAATTCAGTAAGACCTTCTTAAAATATAAGCACGCTCCAAATGTAGGTAAAGATCATTAGTTAACTTACCTTCAGCTTCTCATGAGCTTCCTTTACAGTTTTTCCATCTTTTTTCTTTCTCCAGTTATGTCCATCCTTCCTATAGTATCTCAACACCTTGCGATCAAAAAGAAAAAGTGAACCACCTGGCATGGTGAAAAGTATGTCAAGCTAAGATGTTTTAGTGAGTAAAAACTTATACTGCATGAAATCGTGAGAATATTATCCTTTGGAACTGAGGAACCAGTGTAAACAGAACATCAGATGAGCAACATATCAACTCAAGGTAACAGTTATTCCAATCTGCCATTGCTATCAAGTTTTCATGGTGGAAGAACAGTCAGTTTATATGAAAGTTAGATTGATGTACAATGAAATCAGATAACATATTATGCGACCAAGCTATCCAAACAATAACATTATTTAGTACCAAATAACATTTTGAGGGGTCTTGGAGGCAACGAAACAGGGACAACAATTCAATTCAATGTTAACAAAGTGAACTAAATATATGAATGAAAACTTAATATGGAATGTTTTATAACCATACCAAACAGAAAACATGATAAATCCTGTATATAAACACACAAAAGGGACAGTAGGTTTAGAACTAGAATTTCCACAGCATTGATCAGTGACCAAAATCTCTGCATCAATCACAATGCTAATGTAGTACAAAACACAATCTTGTAAGCATTGTTCCCACTAAAACTTGTGAATCATTCAGAAAAGCAGTTTACTATATGATATGACACCAAAGGTGCAGCTAAAGTATCTATATGAAGGTTTCAGTATTTCGTCAATGGCAATGGGAGTGAAGGGCATTTAAGTTACTCTTATAAGAAATTGAATGTCTCTAGCGCACTAGAGGTTTATGTACATGTCATTTTAGAATATTAGAAATTCAATGACTACATTGCAGTTGATAGATCTGAATACCAATCATGACGATACACAGCAATTGCAAATACCATACTTGGTGGCCTGTTTGGAGGCTCAGGGGCAATGTGAAACTTCTGATAATTAGATAGAATTTCACAAATTTCAGCAGGCCGCAACCAACGATGTTGAGCTTCTGATAGTAATTGTTGAAAATCTGTGCATCAAAAATTAGAAAATCAATCAATGAACATTATGCTTCCACAAGTAAACTTGTATTTAGTATCTAGGATAATCAGTAGAGGGTAAAATTGGCAAAAAAATTAATAGTAACTGTTAACACCCCAAATCTTTTGCTAAGAGATTGATTATGTTGGAATTTCAGGTGTATATTTGTTTGTTCAAGACCATTGATATGCATGCTGTGTGACTGAGTAAGGTCTGTTCCAGTTCCTAAACATTAATATCCTCTGTAATTAAGTAATCAGTAAAAGTTCTAGGGCTCACCTTTACACAAGTGTATACATGGTTCACCATAGATTACTATAATCTAATTAAACACTTTTCCACTTTCTTACATGCAGATCTCAAATCTCATATATTATTCAGTTGCATCATGCAAATAAACTACCAACCATTTTACACACCACAAATCCACTTCTCCAGTAATTTAAGAGCAAATGGACTCAATAAATACAACAAGAAAAAGAAGAAACAAAACTGAATTCAGCATAACTCAATAACTAGTCCTCGTTCACTTCTATTCCGTTCATTTATCAAAAAATAATCCTCAAACAAACTAATAAGAAATATGAATATTTTATTCTGTTCCGTGTGCTACTCAATTTTCTCAGCCGCCAAACAAGTACAACGACATCAAACTCAATTCGCTCCCAATAGAAACAATCCACCGTCACTATTTTCTACTTATGAAACTAAATATGAACAAAGATCAAAAAGTAAAAGTAAAATCAAACCAAATTTACGGGGAGGAGGGGGGGGACAGAGGAAGAGAACATGGAGATCTGACCTAATTGATGACCAGGAGTGACCGGCGATCCACGCTCCGCCATGAGAGAGAGATAGCGAATCAGAGAAGTTAGCTCGGAGCCACAGATTTGCTGAAGAGAAAGAGGGTGGTCTTTCAAAGACTTCTTCTAGTCAGTCAGCTCAGCTGGTGTGAGTAAGAAACACGATTTGGGATTTGGATATATATTTATATGTTTATTTTCTAAATATAAATAAAAAAATTTGGTTAAGGTTTAGTGGTGGTGAGGTGGTGAAATGGTGGGAGTTCGAATATCCAATGAAAGATCGACACATGTCATAATGAATGCATATTTGAGTCGCTTGTCTGACGGTGGGAATTAGGACGGCTACATTGGTCCTTAAATTAACGGCTCAGATTTTCTTAGCTATGGTGATCATAATGCAGCAAATCAGCTGTACTGTCCCTCGTTACATATTATTTTATTCTTTAGTTGAATATTTGTCTCAAGGGTAGGCCGTCATTTATGAATTTATTCCCCTTGATACAAATATGTTAATCCAATCAATTTCGGAGGAAAAGGAATCAAGTCTATTTTGCTATCCTCGTACTAAGAGAATGCATAACAACGCTACATTAAAGGATATGTTAAGCCAAGGCAGAGCATGGCGCAGTTAACGACGAGTTTCAGCCTACTTGCAGGCACCTCTTGTACAAATTTGTTATTTGGTCACTGTTCTAGATCTCATGAAAGAGGAAACGAGCATACATAATCTTTTAATAATCACAGTGGTATGGTTTATTACAATAATTTTCATACACGCAAAATTCAAATTCATTTAAAGTTAAAATAGAGCTATGTGAGACAAACTCAAAATTGAGGAGGCTCTCAAAAACGTTTCAAAGTTGGGATAGTTATGTAAAATTGAGTAAGAGTTTGGGGTAGCTAGATGGAATTTTCCCTTTATTTTTATTGGAAAATACTGAAGAACTATAAAGAAATATTCATTATCTCAAT
>JAYMTO010000837.1:0-10556 GCA_036898065.1 California macrophylla | reverse complement strand
CTGTTCTGTTCCCACTCCCCAGCTTCCTTACTTTGATCGAGAATTGTCTATGTTCGTTTCTCGAGAAAATTGTATTGACACTTTCTTGGCAGGGCTGAGATAGGAGTGGATTTGACTCATTAAATAAAAGATGTCCGACGATAAGCAGTCGGGTCCTTCCCTGACGCGTCGGTTCTCACGGAACACGACAACATCTGTGTCTGTATCGGAGGTGTTCGACAACCTGATAGTCCCTGCCTCCCTGGGCTCCATCGCTCCTGTCCTCCGCGTCGCCGACGAGATCCAACACGAGCGACCCCGCGTAGCCTACCTATGTAGGATGTGATTTGAATCATACGAATATTTTAGTTGTGAAATAGGATCTAAAATTAATGTTTTTGAAGGTCGATTCTATGCGTTCGAGAAGGCGCACAGGCTGGATCAGAACTCCAGCGGCCGTGGTGTCAGGCAGTTCAAGACCTCTCTCCTCCAACGCCTCGAGAGGGTATGTTTTCTTTCTCAACGAACTTAACGACTTTGCGTACGTTACGTGTCGGATATGATCGGAAAGAACACAAGTTTCTTTTTGTTACCGAGAATGCCCTCGAGAGACCTTCTAATTTCCTTCTTCTCCCTTGTACTGACACACACTTTCATGGTCTAGGATGTGATTTTCGATTTCTGTTTTGTAATTGGAATTTGCAGGACAATGCCTCGAGTCTGGCGTCTAGGGTTAAGAAGTCCGATGCACGAGAAATCGAGAGCTACTATTCACAGTACTATGAGAACTATATCAGGGCTCTGGACCAAAAAGGTGATCGTGCGGATAGGTACGGAGCATCAACTTCCTTTTTTTTTCTGGGTTTCATTTTGAACTTCATTCGCCGTTCAATTACTGTTCGTGTTGTTGTTTGCAGAGCTCAACTTGGCAAGGCTTACAAGACTGCGGGAGTGCTTTTTGAAGTGCTCTGTGCCGTTAACAAGACTGAGAAAGTTGAAGAAGTTGCTCCGGAGGTTGGTCCCTTGGTCCCATTTCCTGACACCCATTGGCTCCCAAAATGGCTTGTTTTGTTTATTGATTGATTTGCCATATGATGTTTTTTTCTTGGTGGGTTGAGTTGAACAATTCGTGACACGATCCTCAATTTTGTTTCCTGGGAATGTTTAGATTATCGCTGCAGCTAGAGATGTCCAGGAAAAGACTGAAATCTACGCGCCCTATAACATTCTTCCCCTTGATGCTGCCGGGGCTTCTCAATCTATCATGCAGCTTGATGAGGTCTAATGAAAATTACATTGTGGGTTGATGTGTTTCTGTTTCATTTTATGACAACTTGTTACCCTACACTTGGTTCTTCTGTGTACCAGGTTAAAGCTGCAGTGGCTGCATTGTCCAACACACGTGGCTTGAACTGGCCACCTCTCTTTGAGCAGGACAGACAGGCCACGGGAGATTTAGATATCCTTGATTGGCTAAGGGCCATGTTTGGGTTTCAGGCAGGCTCTTTACCTCAAAGATGCAATGTTGATTGTTTACAGACAACTATTCTTCTGTTTCTTTTCAAATGAATGACTTGTGTGCTTGGTTTATTTCTATGACTACAGAAGGACAGTGTCAGAAACCAGAGGGAGCACTTGATTTTACTACTTGCTAATAATCACATAAGGCTTGAACCCAAACCTGAACCTCTCAACAAGGCATGTTACTCTCCTCTCAGTTCGGATTGTAATTTATTGCATCTTGCAACCTTATCGCTAACAGTATTTGCATTTGACCTAAACCTAAGGATTATAACAGCATCATTCTAAGTGCGGCAAAACATCTGTCTGACGTGAAACATTGGTGTTTAACATAGAACTCATATGTTTTAGTAGTTAACTTTCAGGCCGTGGGGAGATTTCATCTTAAATATCACGGTTGAGTTTCACGTCAAAATCATATTCTCATGCATGTATATTTTGCCAATACCCTTGTTGTAACTAAACTATTTACCTTATTTTCTTTGTTTAGCTTGATGATCGTGCCGTTAATGCTGTTATGACCAAGCTTTTTAAGAATTACAGAACATGGTGCAAGTTTTTGGGCCGGAAACACAGTTTAAGGTAGGAGGGAAACAGTTTGTGCATCTGCGTTCATAAGTGGACTTATTTCATATGCTTCTGCATTTTATGTATTAACTTGAGTTTCCATTTTAATATCTGAAAAACTGATACTAGAGCATACAAATCGTATTCCATATAGGCTTCCCCAAAACGAGCAGGAAATGCAGCAAAGAAAGATACTCTACATGAGCCTATTTCTTCTCATCTGGGGTGAAGCATCTAATATTCGCCTCATGCCAGAATGTCTATGCTTTATTTTTCACAATGTGCGTAATGTTTAATGATCACCCCTTTTTCTGTTTTTATCTAATAATTAGTCGTCTAATGATGTTATTCACACTATAGCATATACATGTTTACAAATGTCTTTCGTGAATCCACAGATGGCCATGGAACTCCATGGCATAATGACTTCAAATGTCAGCATTGTTACTGGAGAAAACATCAAGCCTTCTTACGGTGGGGATGATGAGGCTTTCCTGAGGAAGGTTGTAACACCAATTTACCATGTAATTGAAAAGGTATGTCTTACAGAAAACATGTGAACTTTACTTTCCTTGTACTTCTGAACTTATTAGTCCAGATATAAATGTTGCATTTATGATATACAGGAAGCGATGAAGAGCCGAAATGGAAAAGCTCCTAACTCAGCTTGGTGTAATTATGATGACCTGAATGAGTATTTCTGGTTTGTATCGTTTTAATATATAAATGCAATCATTACTATGAGATCATATGTAGTTTTTTCAGTCTTGTCATACCATCTAATTTCCTTTCCCAATATGCTGTTCAGGTCACCAGATTGTTTCTCTCTTGGTTGGCCTATGCGTGATGATGGAGAATTTTTTAAATCAACATGTGATAGAACACATGTACTGTTTTGTTTAATCATTTCTCTCTATTCAATCCGGATTACAGTATCCACTATCTGCCTAACAATATTTTCTATAACAGGGAAAAGGAAAACAATCTTTTCAGAAGATACCTCCTGGAAGGACAGGCAAATCATCTTTTGTTGAAACTCGATCATTTTGGAATATCTTCCGAAGTTTTGATCGATTATGGACTTTTTATATACTGGTTTTGCAGGTATTTAGTAGCAACAAAGTACAAACAGTGAAGTGCATTATTATCACTCCGGAGTTCGATTTTGTGCCCAGTATCTAATATATGATTTTGACTGTTGCAGGCAATGGTCATTGTTGCATGGAGTGGGGCTTCAGTAGAAAAGATTTTACGAAGGAATGTCATATATTCTGTATCCAGTGTTTTCATCACAGCCGCATTTCTTCGTTTCGTCCAAAGTACGTTACCAGATAATAGTTTCTTAAATTTGTGAGAAAACTCTACATAATTTATACAAATAATGTTAACAACATTTTTCTAATATAATTCAATAGTTATGAAGGCTTCACGGCTGTGTTATGAAAATTGTTACAAAATATTAATTTTTATATGCTGTCACCATTCAAGAAGTATAACCTTCATTGCGGTTTCTGAGGAAGGATGGGTAAAAGAATTTTGAAAATCAAATTATATGTAATATTTCAATAAATATACAAAAGAAACAAGAGTTTTGGGTCTAAGCCAAGAAGTTCTTGGCTTAAACTCAGTATAGCACTCAAAGGAGGTCACTTGCGCCCACAAAGTCAGTGGCTCATATTTATTGAGGTAATTCATTTGATTGGTTAGCTGAATGTAAGCCAATAACTTATTCACAGTTTGTTTCTCCAGAAAACTAATAAAAAAATTTAGAACTTCTATTGATATGCTGTTTCATGTGCAATACCACATGGTGGAGCAAGTATTCTTCATATATACTATACATGAGATTGGACTAGTTTGCTTTTTCCACAAACTCATGTATACTCAGCAAGTATTTTTGTAGTAATTATCTATACTAGGGAAGCTCCTTTTCTTCCACTGTCTAACTTTGTTTCTAGAAGGATTGGATTAGATGAGCAAGCAAAAAGTATGCGTGCAGATGCTAGTGTAGATTTATGACTAGAATTTTTCTATATTTCAATGTATATGTATGCATTTTAGTGGAAGTATAACTAAGCTTAGGGAACATTCACTTATTTGGAATCAAGACTATGAATTGTGTCCCATTTCTAACCAGTGTGCTAACTAGAAAGGTCACTTCCTCTAATTCTGTCATTTTCCCCAGATTGTAGTTAACTTCTAAAAGATATTATGGTTGTTGTTTACTAACTAAATTTAATCGGTATTGTCTACAGTGAACAACATAGCTAATATAGACATGTGTTCTCAATCTTCCATCTGAATCAGGTATTCTGGATTTTGTGCTGAACTTCCCGGGATATCAAAGGTGGAAGTTCACTGATGTATTGAGAAATGTGCTGAAGATAATTGTTAGCTTTGCATGGACTATCATTCTTCCTGTACTATATGTGAACTCTTCTGACGCCCCCGCAGCAGTCAAAGATGTGTTCTCATTTGTTAGCAAAACAAGGGGTGTAAGGGGCATTCCACCTTTATACATGATGGCGATGGCAGTATATTTGCTTCCAAATTTACTAACAGCTGTACTGTTCCTTTTTCCAATGCTCCGACGTTGGATTGAGAACTCAGACTGGCTTATCATTAGGTTGCTTTTGTGGTGGTCGCAGGTATCCATATTAGTCTCTGCTTCCCTTCTTTACTCCATTCTTTTGTGTGTTTCATAGGATAGTTTATTTGACTTCATCTAGTTCATTGACTTTGTAGTATGTTGCAGAAATTTATTAGATATTAAAAAAAAGATACAAGTGTTCATATTAGCTAAGCAATGTATCTTAAGTCAACTTTGTGTAAGATATCAAAAACATGTTGTGCCAAGTGTTCTCAACTAAAAAAAAGATTGGCTAGCAATTCTAGGTATGGGAAGGTGTGAGGCTATTGGATCGGTAGCTTCATTTAGCTAATGTTAGGTGTTGAAGTTATCCCACATCGAAAGAATGTGGATTAAGTGACCACTAATAGCTTAAACTTTTGGGTTGAGCTTAACATGGTATCAAGAGTCTGGTTTAGTATTGGGTATGTGACCCATTTGTGCTTCATCCATGTTTATATATTCTTGGTACAAGTGTAAGGCCCGATGTGTTGTTCAGCTTGCACATGAGGATGTGTTATTCAGCTTGCAAATGAGAGAGAGTGTTGAAATTGTCTCACATAAGAGGAATGTGGATTAAGTGAACACTAGATATAATAGTTGGGTTGGGCCCTCCACCTAATAGTTTAACCTTTTGGGTTGGAGTAAGTGTAACGCTAGGAAACACTAAGTTTGACTCTGCCACAAAGCCTATATTTCTAATTACATTTGAAGTAAAATATTTAAATTTCCTCATTGTTTAACTTATTATCGACCTGCATCAAAGATGCTGCATCATGTGGGATAATTTTCACTTGTAGTTCATTACATTTGTTTTGATAAATCCAGTTACTTCGCATATAAAATCACAGCTATCTTTCCTTTAAGTTGTATATAGGTTATAATGTATAATTATTTTTCTCTGGGCTTTCTAAAACTGAACAAGTTTAGTCTGTATTATTACCTTGCATTTTTGTGTCTACTTGCATAATATGCCTTGAATTGATGGTGTGCCTGTGGGTTAAGTTTTGTCAGACAAATCACTCAATTTCAGGAAAAAAAAGAACACTCTACTTAACATGAATATGGAGGCAGTTAGAATTCAATTTTCCATTTCATATATGATAAGAATCTTAAAGAGAACCTCGAATCTAAAATTTAAAATCAGTTTTGCTTGGTTAAGAATTTGAGATGATAGCATAAGAGGAATGCACATCTTGACTATTGAGTTTGTTTGAGTTTATCAGCACTGCATAGTGATGATATCAGCAAAATATAAATCGTCATCGTCTGTCTTAAGATGGGTAGTTAATATTATTTTAATCCTGCATAAAGGATTCAGAAGCAGATTTCTCCTATTTATTTCTTTTCTCAAAATAGGAAACTCTCATTTTATCTCCTGAGCGAAATTGTTTGCAATATGCAGCCAAGAATTTATATTGGGAGGGGAATGCATGAAAGTCAGTTTGCACTTATAAAGTAAGTTAACCTTATTATTATACTGATTAAGGCATAGTTTGTGTTTGTTTCATTTGTCTAATGTTGCATCATTCCCTATCATGTATAACTTCAGGTATACTATCTTTTGGGTGTTACTTCTTTGCAGCAAATTTGCATTCAGTTATTTTATCCAGGTAATTTTCTTGTTTGCCATTGTTATTTTTTTGTGGTAAGTACACGAGGACTCAGCAGGATTTTTTTGCGTTTTACCCATTGCGTATCTCTAACCCAGATAAAACCTCTAGTGAAGCCAACAAAAGATATAATGAGTATTCGTAGAGTCAAATATGCTTGGCATGAACTTTTCCCTGGAGGTATTTATTTTGATCCTCTACAAAATCTTTCAATTCAATTCATTGATCTATGTTACAAGATTTTTTTTGTAAATGTGCAGTTAAAAAACCATATGTAGCTGTTTTGACACTCTGGGCACCAGTAATCACTGTATGTCTTACTATTTCTATATTTGTTACTAGCTAGTTATACTGTTGCCTGGTAGCAAACTCAGTAAATTGTCTGTAGTGAAGATATCCTCATTGCTTTGCTACTTAATGCAGGTTTATTTTATGGACACTCAAATTTGGTATGCTATTTTCTCGACCCTGTATGGTGGTTTTATAGGGGCCCTTGATCGTCTAGGAGAGGTAATATTTCTCGCTGCTTCCTTCCCATTCTTGTGAGAGCTATCTGTGAACTCTTCCCTCCTGATATTGGGTCTGGCACTTCAGCTCCCTATCATGAGTTAGTTTTTTTTTTTTTGATAAGTGACATCATGAGTTAGTTATCTGTCCAAATTAATTGATTTTCGTGTTTTATATTTTTTCTACATGCCATTAAAACTTTGAGGTAATTTTCTTATATGGAACCATGGGACAGGGAGATGTTACTATCTGGACTTCCAAACTGTCTTCAGTTTATGTTATCTTTTGGGGTGGAATATTATTTTCAGCAGAGCATTCATAGAAAGTTTGATAATGACATGTTATTATATTGATATTCCAGCATTCTTCTAATGCTATCATTTGCAAATAACATATTAATCAAGGCTTGCTTTGAGTAGGACTCTTCACTGATGTTTTGTTTCGGTTGTGGAAATTATGTCAGTCGTAACACCTTGGGTTCATGATTTATACTACCCTTTTTATATCTTATCCTTACAGATCAGAACACTTGGCATGCTGCGATCACGGTTCCAGTCCTTACCTGGTGCATTCAATACTTGTTTGGTGCCTTCTGACAGTTCAAAGAAAAGGGGGTTCTCTTTTGCAAAGAGTTTTGCAAAGGTAATGCCCACATTTCTGTAATGATGTAATCACACCTTAAGATTGTGTCTTATACATATATTTTAGTTGTGCAAAGATTACCGCGTTGTACATATATAGGCTTCATCAAACAAGAGAAGTGAAGCTGCAAAGTTTTCTCAGTTATGGAATGAAGTAATATGCAATTTCCGTGAACAAGATCTCATAAGCGACAGGAAAGCCCCTCACCATTATGCATTTTGTTCCTTTGAACCCATATATATGTGTGTGTTTGTGCGTGCGTGCAGTTAAAACTGAACTTGGCATTTCCTTATTCCAGGGAGATGGATCTCTTGATGGTTCCATATTCATCTGATCCAAGCCTGAAAATGATTCAATGGCCACCATTTCTGCTTGCAAGCAAGGTCAGCTCATTCCCTATTAGAATTCCTGATATGTGTAAATTTGGTTTGTTGTTGACAGTTTCTAAGCTATGCAGATTCCAATAGCATTGGATATGGCAGTTCAATTTCGATCCAGGGACTCTGACCTTTGGAAGCGTATATGTGCGGATGAATATATGAGATGCACAGTCACTGAATGCTATGAATCTTTCAAACTTGTCCTTCATACTTTGGTAGTCGGAGAAACTGAGAAAAGGTGACTACTGACCTTTTCCTTTTTATCATGCCTATATTTTGATGATTCTAGATTATAAAATTCTGCAAAGGCTAAGCACAATTTGATGGTCAATTGAAATTAATTTTTATAATTTAAATATGGAGTTGGAGTCCAGTTCCAGTTCCAGTTATTAATCGTTGTTTCCAGAAATTGGTAAACATAAGAAATTGTGATTTAACTTTTATCGTACTGTTGCAGGGTAATTGGTATTATCTTTAAAGAAATTGAAAGCAACATCGGAAAGAATACATTTCTTGCAAATTTCAAAATGGCATACTTACCCACTCTTTGCCAGAAAATTGTAGAGCTTGTGGGTATCTTGGTGAGTCATGTGCAGTCAAATATGCAGTTAGTCTATTACCCCAAGATAGAAATTTACCATTTCCTTTGGTGCTGCAGAAAGAAGGTGATCCATCCAAACGGGATACTGTGGTATTAGTACTGCAAGATATGTTAGAAGTAGTTACAAATGATTTGATGGTGAATGAAGTCCGGTGGGTTGCTTTTCAATTATACAAATAGGACTTTTGCTTTAATTGTCATCTCCCTCCAATGAAGGTAAACGTTATCTTTTGATTGTTCAGTGAATTGGTAGAACTTGGTCATAGCAGCAAGGATTCTGGAAAGCAACTTTTTGCTGGCACAGATCCAAGACCAGCTATAGTATTCCCTCCTGTGATTACAGCACAATGGGAAGAGCAGGTACCTACCTATATTCAGTATTTTGCTAAAAATAATGATATATAGGAGATTATATAAATCCTTTACTATTAGTGCCTTGCTAAGAAACAAATTGCAAGAATGAAGAGTCCTGAATCATCATGAAAAGTCAACATATTCCAACTTACATGCATGCATGAAGAATCCTATATACTCTTCCAAAACAAAGCAACCATTAATTTAATAAGAAATATTAAGTTATTTTTTCTTACTGTTGTTCTAGATAAAACGCCTCCATCTCCTTTTAACGGTGAAAGAATCCGCCACTGATGTACCAATCAACCTTGAAGCACGCAGAAGGATCGCCTTCTTTACAAATTCTTTGTTTATGGAGATGCCACGTGCTCCTCGAGTTCGTAAAATGCTCTCATTCAGGTCTTTTTTCTTTTGTTTATTGACATCAAACTCATTTTAATCAATGCCCTTAAATGACTGTAGAGACTTCATATTATCTGAAGAAATTAGATACAGGATTTATGTTATGGTTTTCTGCAACCCTTCAAGCTCAAGTTTCAAATTGCTAAAATTCCTTAACTTGGCTGATTATTTCTTACGGTTGGCAGCGTCCTGACTCCTTATTATAGTGAGGAGACCGTCTATTCTAAATCTGACCTTGAGATGGAGAATGAAGATGGTGTATCAATCATATACTACTTGCAAAAGATCTACCCAGGTTGGTAACGCTATAGACATCCATTTTCATACTTTGTTTGATATACTCACTCGGCAACCTTCCATTTTCTTAGATGAGTGGAATAACTTCATGGAGCGAATTGATTGTAAAAAGGAAAGCGAGGTTTGGGAAATCGAAGAGAACATCTTGCAACTTCGCCACTGGGCCTCCTTAAGAGGGCAAACTCTCTGCAGGACAGGTAAGAGATTCTTCTGTAATCATTAATCAATTTGTCTCTGCTACTGATAATTTTGGTGTTGCAGTTAGAGGGATGATGTACTATCATCGGGCTTTGAAACTTCAAGCTTTTCTTGACATGGCTACTGAAAATGGTAAAAGCATAATAGCTATTTGCTATAATAGTTCAATGACATACTGAAATTTGAAGCAAGAAATATGTAACAACCCCACCCCCTTTTGATTATGGGCAGAAATACTAGAAGGCTACAAAGCCATCTCCGTCCCAACTGATGTAGATAAGAAAAGCCAGAGATCTCTGTATGCTCAATTAGAAGCTGTTGCTGACATGAAGTTCACATATGTTGCTACCTGTCAAATCTATGGGAATCAGAAGCGGAAAGGAGACCGTCGTGCCACAGACATCCTGAATTTGATGGTTAAGTATGTTTCCATCTTGCACAGTGAACAACGTCCCAAAATATTTCCCAGTTACGTTTTTGGAAATTCTGATAAGTGGTGCTTTGGTACAGCTATCCTTCTCTTCGTGTAGCATATATCGATGAGGTTGAAGAAAGAGAAGGTGATGGAAAGGTTAAGAAAGTTTATTACTCTGTATTGGTCAAAGCTGTTGATAAACTTGATCAGGTAATTTTAATTTGAAATCTGAGTGAGAAAACCAGGTTGCCTTGAAAAACAGACAGTGATGATTTTTCAATCTTTTCTGAAGGAAATATATCGTATCCGATTGCCGGGTTCGGCAAAGGTAGGAGAAGGAAAACCCGAAAATCAGAACCATGCTGTAATTTTTACTCGTGGGGAAGCCCTTCAGGCCATTGACATGAACCAGGTAAAGTTATGGATGTTCAAGCTTACATACTGGAAGTTG
>JAYMTO010000836.1:0-10556 GCA_036898065.1 California macrophylla | reverse complement strand
TGCACCCATGTAATGACCTAATTTGTACACCGTATCTATGTAAAATAAGTCATTTGCACACTGTGATTTTATAAAATTAACCCTATATTTAACGTTATTGTAACTTGGGATTTTTTTATCAATAAAAATTCATTTTGTAGTAAAGGTTGAGGGTCCCAACACAAGGAGAGGGCCAAAAATTCAAAAAATTACAAACACTAAAGAAAAGTTAGAGAGTATAAAGATTGGGATAAATGAAGAAAAAGAGGGAATCGGGGTTCTCATAAACATGTTGATGACGTCAGAATTATTAGTTTTAAAGGTGAAGTTTAAGACTTTGTAACTGTCCTAAGAACGCTTGGCCTCCAATTCCCGACAGGTGGTTAGGGAAGGAAGCAAAATCAGGACAAACACATTGGCGGGTGTTTCCTATAACTGATTTTCCTTCGTTTTCCAGCTCCCAAACACCCCCACATTTTCCTCCTTTCACACCGCTACTTCTTTCTCTCCTCCAAATCGCTCCCTATTTCCTAGATAGCTACAGAGAATGAGTCCCTCTCGCCAAGCTCTGATCCCAACCTTCCTCTATTCTCCTTCGCCAAACAGTGGCAATGCATTCGATTTTCGTTCCGCGATGAGATTATCGCCGTCGCCGTCCATTTCATCATCACCGCCATCATCGAATGGTGGAGTTTCCGGTAGCTTTCTGATTCCGGCGCCGAATGAGAAGATCGAAATGCACTCTCCGGCGTACTATGCGGCCTGCACCGCCGGCGGGATTTTCAGCTGTGGCCTCACTCACATGACCGTCACTCCTCTAGATCTCGTCAAGTGCAACATGCAGGTCCATTCTCGGTTCCAATGCAAATTCGATTCTAAATTGGTCCGGAATATGTTATATAGTATTACTAACATTTATTTATCCTTCATAAAATCGAGTGTCTATCATAATTGCAATTGCCTATTCCATTTACAGGACTGTGAACTTTCCTTGGATTTTGCAATTTCACTCCCTGGTTTTTAATGTTTGAATTATTTGGATGTGGTTTGGGGGTTTGAATCAGTCGAATTGGAGTCTGTACCACTAAATTTGTATTTCGATGATTTATTCATTCAAACTTTCAAAATACTTGTGGGATTAAGACTCTTTGCTTTTTTGAGGCACTGTCCACTTGTTATATTTTCTGGGATACGAAGGAATTATCTTTCATTTTGACCAGCCAATGTGAATTCCTCTTATGGGTGCATTTTTTTACTGAGCATTGTGTTATGATAGCAGATATATCATATATTTTCCCTGAAAATGATTAAATCTCTATTTCTATTAATTCTATTGATAACTAGTATGACATTGATATCCTAAAATGTTTCTTAGATTAACCCTGCAAAGTACAAGAACATCACTTCTGGGTTTGGAGTTTTGCTCAAAGAGCAGGGAATGAAAGGCTTCTTCAAGGGTTGGGTGGCGACCTTGATTGGTTACAGTGCTCAGGGTGCCTGCAAGTTCGGGTTCTACGAGTTCTTCAAGAAATACTACTCGGACATTGCTGGCCCTGAGTTTGCAGCCAAGTACAAGACCTTGATCTATCTTGCTGGTTCTGCCTCTGCTGAGTTAATTGCTGATGTTGCTCTCTGCCCCATGGAGGCAGTGAAGGTCCGTGTCCAAACTCAGCCCGGTTTTGCCCGGGGCTTGTCTGATGGGTTCCCAAAGCTTATCAAGTCTGAAGGTGCTGGAGGGTATGTTACTTCACAAAAAATTGTGGCATCTGTTGCAGCTCTATGATATTGTTTATAAATTATAGTTTGACATGAGTTATGGTTTGCAGGTTGTACAAAGGGATTGTTCCTCTTTGGGGACGTCAAATTCCATGTAAGCCGGACCATTTCCATATTAATATTGTCTATATGTTTTTTGTTGATATGCTTGGTTGTTACTTTGTTCTATTTGTTTACTGAAGATGACAGAAAATGATTTCATTGGTTGATGGGAGCTATAATCTTCTAGTATGAATTAGAGTGCGAGGTCTGACCACATTTCCACTGCCCCTGATTATTCAGATAACTCACTCCTTTGGAGTACTTATCTATGCTGTGTGGAACTGCATATATATTATTGCCGATTTTTGACTATTTGAAGAAATGTTGCCTTGCCTGCTGGTTCTATTTATTCTTTTCTTTTTAGTAGACATTATGCTTACTGTAGATATGCTTACAATCAATACTTAGATGGTTTCCAAAGCGTTCAGTCACAGGATGTTATAGTGTTGTTTTATCTATTGGTTAACTTTATACACTTGGTTTTCTTCCTATAAACCACAACTGTTTGCTATGTGGGATTATGATGATCAGATCTGCTATTTGACAGATACAATGATGAAATTTGCATCGTTTGAAACCATTGTAGAGATGATGTACAAGTATGCCATCCCAAGACCAAAAGACCAATGCAGCAAATCTCTTCAGCTTGGTGTTAGCTTTGCTGGAGGATATGTTGCTGGAGTTTTCTGTGCCATTGTCTCCCACCCTGCTGACAATTTGGTGTCTTTTCTCAACAATGCCAAGGGGGCAACTGTTGGTGATGTGTGTAAACCTTAATTTTCATGCCTCCACTGCTATAAATATCATCTTCCTCAGAGGTTCAATTGTTCTCTTTTGCGTTTGTGCTCAATTTCTTGTAGGCAGTGAAGAAAATAGGGTTAGTGGGTCTTTTCACTCGAGGTCTTCCTCTTCGCATCGTCATGATTGGAACCCTCACTGGAGCCCAGTGGGGAATTTATGATGCTTTTAAGGTCTTTGTTGGGCTGTAAGTTCTTCACTCCTGCAACTACTAATTTCATTTTTTGTTCGTTCTAACATTTAGTTTTGGAGCCCGATCTTATATATGTTTCTCAATTAAAAATTCTACAGGTTATCAAAGTTTGGTTGTACAATATGTAACTCAATTTTAAAAAAATTATATACCATACTTTCTATTTATTATTCAGTCCTAATGGCAATGGTAATATTGCTTATTTTCTAGCCCTACTACTGGTGGTGTCGCTCCCCCTCCACCAACTGCTCAGGCAAAGGAAAAGGAAAAGGCATGAATTCAAGGGCTGATGGCAATGAACACAATCTTATCCTTGTCGGAATTGTTGTCGTTGTATCAATCTCGAATCATTTCTGGTTTGCATTATCCTTATTCAAGTTACCATATGTGACATTTTTGAGAGGGCGCTCATAATTTCATCCCATGAATAAAAATTAGAGTACAAGAGAAAATCAATGTGCTTCTGTTAATGGATCTACTGTAAATGCTCTTTTTTCGCTTCAGATATATCTATGAATAATTATGTTATGGTTAATGATCACTTCTATTTTTTATTTTAGAATTATATGAAATAATTTGTAGTTTTACAGAGTCAGCCGCATACTGCATAACAAGAGTGTAAAATGTCTAATGTCATTATGTGGCCAATTACTTGAATATTTGATACGGTATAAAAATTATCTTTAAATTCAAACGAAGCAAGTTTGAAGTATTGGGAGGGGAAATGAAATTTATTTCATCACTCAAAACACTACATTCTTAACATGGCCTCTTCAGTTAAGTCCATTTGCCTAACCAATGAATTAAATTGTAGGGCACACTCAAAACATTATTTTCTTCTGCATTTTTCACCTAAAGTGAGTCACCTGCTATCTAGAGTTGCATATCATGATACTTCTTTTCTACTCCTTTATGTAAAGGATGCAGACAATAATGCTTATCTGTGCCCGTCTTCGTTTAAGTTGAGAGGGAATACAGTATCAAAGACAATCCTTGCAAATACATGCCTTACTTCCGGCAGACTTCCATTACCTAAAGCTCTGTAGTTAATTTTGCTGCCTTGCTTTGCCACAAAACCGTACTCTGTGTCTTCTCGCACACACGCAAAAATCTTGCCTGCCTTCATATACGGTCCAAATGGAATTAACACCTGCAAATTGCAATTACAAGAATAAATAGAACGGCCATTAGAGTCGTCAACAAATAAAGTGGATCCAAAAATGATTCAAAGGGAGTGTTTTTCTTTGCCGTTTGGCCTCCCACATATCATTTCACTTAAGCATCCTTATTCTGAACATGCAAAATCACACATGGTACACAGTTTTTTTTTGGACAATGGACACGTAGATATGGGGCCAGCAGCCTGACTGGAGACTAATGGGTTGTGGCCATACCACACTGATGTATTTGCAGAAAAGATGCAGCATAAGTTCTTACAAGATTTTTCCAACTCAGCCCATTAGGTAACAACCTTGTTGGCATATACATAGCAATGGAGATATGTCCATTGCATACTCTTCCCTAGGAGCAGAGCAAGAGAGCAAGCAAATGAGATCGGAAGAAAAGTTATAATTGCTAACCAGATCTGAATGCGGTGCTTGGGGATATGCTGCCATTGCCTGGGAGATGAAATGTCCATCAGTCATCTTCTGTAGTGCTTCTTGAACAGATGCTGCAAGACCCATAGCCTCTTTTGCCAATGCCTTAGATTGCAGATTACTAGGTTCTAGTAATTCATGAAAACTCGTGTCATATGATAAGGGGATCTGCTTCGCAATCTTAACCGCTTCAGACAAATCTCCACCACTGTGGACAGCTAGGCTAAATGCAGCAACCACCAAAGGATCCCTAGGTCGGTCGTACAATGCTTTATGGAATGCCAAGATCGCAATCCTGGAAGTATAAACCCTTTATGAGCCTCTCCTAGTTGGTTTTACTTTGTAATATCAAGTAAAAATTTCCATGCATCTTTGACATGCAGAAGAATCATGTATTTTGATAGCCTTCAGTTCTAGCAGCATAATTTCAAGGGATACAAATAAAGACTGGAGCAATCCCAGACATAACTAAAGATTAAAATTTATCCATGGATACTCGAAGATGAATTTTTAATATAATTGATGTCAAACAAAGATAGTTGCCCTTACACTGATACTCCATCTGTCCCAAAAAATGGCCCACCTTCCTAAAACAGATTCCAAAATAAGTGTACCATTTCCATTTTAGCTCAACAATTAGCCATGGATTACCAATGTTATCACCCATAAGTTAGTTATACTAGCTTGATTAGTGGGTGGGGACACGAGGGTAAAGGGTGGAGAGTCATGCACGGAAAATTGAATTCATCATCTTGGCAAATAGTCAAACTGGACACTTATTTTGGGACAAAAAGTAGTAGTTTTTAAGAGGATTAATCAATGAAAACCCTAGGAAGTATCAAGAAAAATGAAGTGATAATAACAAGCATACTGACAGACAATTCAAGTGAAAATAACAAAGTACTGTCAAAAAGATCATACCACAAGCTGCTGTCACACGGACTGCTGGGAGCCAGTAGTTTATCCAAATTAGAGAACAGAGACTGCATAGATGAAATAATAGACCCAATATTACATTGTAACTTTGTAAGAGAGATCCAAATGCTTGGAGAAACACACAATTAATGCTACACCAGACTTCAAAACATTTAGAACTGTGATGAAATTTGTGTATCGTGGATACAATCTGATGAGTACTGAGAAGCAACCTTAGTGTTACGAGGAAAATTATGACAACTTGAGGTTTCTGGAACCTCAGAAAGTCTACCATCTTCGGAAACGTGCATGCTATATAATAAAGAAATAATAGCATTTGTTGATATGAGAGGAAGTTACAATAGCCAATTGAGATGTCAATTTTAGTAAATTGTTGTTGGTTTATTAGCTATTGATATTTAAACCATAGAAGGGTACTAACATATTATCAAGTTCAAATTCCTGGTACAGGAACCTTGATGAATAATTGAATAAGTGCAACAAAAATTACCAAAAGCATGTTAGATCTTTTGTCACGTCTGCGGAAACCAGTCTTAACCAAATACGCTGCCTGCAAAGAGAAATAATATCAACGATCCATTACTTTGATCAACAACAAGAAAAAAAGAATGATAAAAAAATCCAAAATAAACCTGAACGGGTAGAAGTATTTCTAGTAGTCCAAATTTCCATAGCAACCTCAATGAAGCTTCAGCAGAACCATATGCTAACAGGTAATTCACTTCCATTTGAAGCCTTCCCTAAAATTGTTTTGCAACAATAAGCTCAGTCAAGAACTTTCTCTTGTACGTTAAACAGAACTGAAATTATAAGAGGGAGAAAATCACTATGAGCACCTTATCCAGTCTTGATATTGAGAAAGCTAGATCTTTCAGAGCGCGTGCTGTTTCCCTTGAAAAACGAAATCCTAAACGGGCTGCAATTCTTATTCCACGTAGAATGCGAGCTGAAAATGTTTTTGAGTTAGATACCTCTTTTGTGGTTAACATTAAAAAATGAATTGCTAAAAGTATTTGTGTGCCCAATACGAAGATGGGAAAACTAGAAGACAGCTAATGATTGATAAAGATAAACTGCAATGACTCACCAGAATCCGCTTGAAAAGAGGTACTTGCAGGGATAATAGTTCGCACCTATGACATCAAAAGCATATCGTAAGGACATATGTACATCGCAAACACATTGAATGCAATCCAATATTTCAACAGCTAAGGAATACATGCACACTTTAGCCCTTTTAATATCTTCTATTCCTCCTGTGTAGTCATAAACAGTTTTTGCAAAGGGATCAAACATCAATCTGTCAGAAAATGGAAGAAGCATGTTAAGGGGATAGCAAGAGTTACAGTCAGATTGAAAATCACTAGTAAAAGTAAAAACTAAATTACTATCACTACTATTTTAGTACTAGACATAAGGGTCAGATAAATAACCCATTGATTGTAAAATCCCGACGCAAACTGTCTTTCCAGCGAATAAAATCTTCATCGTCACAACCAGTAGGTCTTTCAAGCAGAGAATCCAAGCTCCTATTGGATGTTCTTCCAGTGGTACTAAAACTTGCGACCTAAATTGCAAATAAAATTATTTTCGCATTAAGATTTAGGAAGAAACACAAGACAGTCACTATGAACATCCTTACAGCACAACATTAACCAATGGAGTAGCTATGTGAATCTCTAAACTGATTCTCAGACAACATAATTTAAATTAATGTGAAAAACAAACACAGAAATAGATTACAGACCTCTACATATGTATCACCAACGTACACATGGCAAATCGGAAATCGCCTCCCAACTATAGCACACCGCGGAAATGTTCTTTTCACCTGCAATATGGGAAAAGTATGTTTGAAGGTAGCATGATCGCTCTCACACGACAATGTAAATTTCCATGATGATACGGAAATCTTTGGTGATAGACAATCGCATCACATGCTAAAGCAGTAATGAGGCTACAAATATCATTCCTGGATTGTTACTGTTCTTATTTTGATATTTTGAAGCCGTGTAAGGTGAGCGTAAAAGGGGAAAATGGTGCAGGGAGGAACAACTCATTCCTAGTATACAGAAACAAGTTATAATTTCAAATCACATGTAAGCATAGAGAAAATAAAGCACAAAGTAAGATGAACCTGCTTAAGTTCTGCTGAAGTTACTATATCGAAGTCTTTTGGCTCTAACTTCAATGTTAGATCCCGCACACATCCTCCAACAAGGTAAACCTGGTAACCTAGAAGATTGAAAGGTAGTGCAAGAGGAAGAGGTCATATTTTACATATCAAAATGAAACGATCCTTCAGAAATAGGAAATCACATAGCAGACACATAATCCAATATAGGTGTTCATCAATAACTGTTGGGGAGATTACAGCCTATCTCACATTTTCATGTCACTGGGTCAATAGGCCTCCTTTCAGTTAACCAATTAAAGGAACAAAATGGTGGTGTTCCATCAAAACTTCAAAATGCACAGATGTGATTGTTTGATTTGTGGAATAGTACCGTGAGCACGAAGTGGCAACATCTTGTAAACCCCTACATACTAACCGAATAATATAATCACGTAATTTGAGGAGTTAAGATGGTTTTAAATTTGCACTCACGAGAATTTATTATTAATAAAGTTCAATTATTTTCATTTCTGTTCTTCCACGAGTTGAAAGGGTTATTCGTGCCAGTCAGAGGTCATAGCAGTAGCATGCTACACATCACAAATACTCCAAATACATTACTAAACAACCAACATAGCCAGAACTAGTTCCTTCAGCAAATCAATGGGGGAAATTTAGTACCTTTTTTATTGAGACCATCAAGAACCCTCCTAGCAGGCTTTGAAATCATGGAGTTGGTAATTCCAAGTTCCTCAGAACTGAACCTCTTCCACTCTGGGGCTTTGCTTCTCTCTTCACTCACCAAACAGATGACATTGTCAAAACAATAATGTTTAGAAACAAATTCCTGAAAAACAAATCCAATTCATAAAAACTGAAAAAGATAAGAACTTGACTGACCATTTCCACTGAAATGGGCATCAGAACTGTCCTCAGCGATATCCTTCGCCTGGTCAACTGTCTGTATAGCCACAACCGAGCTAACCCGAGCCTGCCGAAACGAAAGGCAAAGTCGATACAGAAAAGCAGTTGCGCAATGCATACATGTAAATAGAGAGAGAGGGACGCTGAAGATGCATACCTTGCGAACACAGCGAAAAAGAGAAGGTCGGAGAGGGAAATGCGTCCTGCAAGCGAAACCTAAGCCCAAAACTGCCATTGACTGAGCTGTGAATAACTCACCATGTCATTGAGCTTAAACCCTTAGCCAAAACAAACAAGACCTCACTCGATTCTATTCTATTCTATTTTATTCTAGGGTTTTAGTTTTAGTTTTAGAACAGAGCATCAGATAGGGTTCAACTTGCCGCCGTGTAGATTTTTCTTTTTCTTTTTCTTTTTTCTTTTTACACGAAGTGTGTATTATTATAATTATTATTATTTGATATAGTAGATAATTTTTATAATTGAAAGAATATATCATAAAAAGACATAAAAGGACATGTATGTGCTGTAAAGAATCATTTATATTTTGAAAATAATTATGATTAGATAACTATAAACAACAAAAATAACTTAGCCATTTTTTGATTAATTAATTATAGACACATTTTATAAATCAAGTGCATATCATAGTGAGTCATTCCCAATGACGGATGCAGAATGTCAAAATTTATTATTTATTTTTTAAGTATCTTTAGATAAAGAAAACTATTTTTACATAATAATAATACATATAACTATTTTTTAACACTAGATTAGTCTAATAATGATAGACACTACATTTTGAAAAGAATCTAAAATTATTTCTTTGTCAATACTTATGGATATTTTATTCTCGATGTATACTACCAAATGTTCATTTAATCATTTATTTTCCATTCAATTTCGTAAAACAGTCTTGCAATATTCATTACTGAAAACTCAGCATCAATTTATGTATACACGAACAAAATTATGTTTCTCTCATCTCCCACGACCTTTCGTCGATCTCAAATCTCAATCATCCCAGTCATTCTCTAAAAACAAGTTTAGAAAATATATTTTGCTTGTGTATGCACATATTTTCTAGTGCAATCAGATGAAAGACGTATGTTATTGCCATTTAGAAAATACATACAACGAGTTTGGTATTTTTTGCACACCTGATATCCCGTTTAATCGAAACAGTTATGATAAAAAATAAGTGTTTACTTTTATTCATTTTGAAAATTCACAATAAATTCTTTTTACTTTCTGGACTCCTCTGTTTATTCCTTAGTTAGTGATAAACTAAGACGCAAGTTTAAATTTGTTTAAATTATATTTTTAGTGTAAAATACTAATTTCAAAATTTTTATATTCTATAAAATTTTCGCTCGTTTGATTTCAACACTAAATAAAGAATAAATACACTTTAAGATATTATCTAACAAACTTTAACTTGCTCACTAAATTTGTATCTTTTGTTTTAATGAAGACATGTACTATACTATTTGATAATTTATTCTTGTTTTGCAACTTTATAGTTCCGTAATTTTTATTATGTTTCTTAAATATCCAACCCTTTGTAATTGTAACTGACAAGACACAGAATTCCTTCTATAAAATCAATAATGATCATGTGGTGGCGTTATTTCCTCCTCAACAATCATTTAAATTATGGCATTTTGTAGTCAATAACTCCATAAGCTCTTGAAAACTTTGGCTGACCATATTACTATAGATGTTAAATCAAAATCATTATATTAGATGGAGATTAAATTCAAACAAAACAATATTCATAGACTAAATCAAAACAATATATATGTATTTCAAAAAACAATATAAGTCATTTAGAAAATAAGACGATGTTTTGGCACAGATGATAAATGATAGGTAAGTTGATCAGATAAGTGAAGCTATAAGCAGTAAGCATTCGTTTGTTTTCGGTGTAAGTGTCAATTATTATAATAATTGCTATTATTATTATTTGATGTAGTAGATTATTTTTTTATAATTGAAAAAAATATATAATAGAAGGACATATTTATATTTTGAAAATAATTATGTTTAGATAACTATAATCAACAAAAATAACTTGGCTATTTTCCATCAATTATGGATACATTTTATAAATCAAGTGCATATCGTATTGAGTCATTTAATTTTTCACTTAATTTTTAGGTATGTTTAAATAAATAAAAATATTTTTTTTACA
>JAYMTO010000835.1:0-10562 GCA_036898065.1 California macrophylla | reverse complement strand
CAAGACTCCACCAAAGACAGATGATGTTTCAGTTTCAGGAAATCTAAGACCAAATGACTCTTTTTGACAATCCAATCATTTCAACCACAATATTCTGTATAACGTGGTTTCGGCAAAACAATAAATAAAACATCATCGTATATAAAGGTAATTTTGTCGACTTATATTTATTATTTATTTTTAAACTGAGATAAAAATGAATAATTTTAAACACAAAATATTTTAAATGTGTCTATCTGAATCGCATATGTGATTTTTTATTTAAAATTTTATCAACTATGAACGATTATAAGGATTAATTTTGATGACGCCAGGACGAGCTGATCGACGATAACCGTTGGAGAAGACGGCGCGCCAACAACAATGTTGGCCGACTAGTCGTTAGTGCGCCAACAAATGGATGGACGCCACATGTCACCTGCAAAAAAAAGAGAGGAAAGAATTACTTGCTCCGGCTAGCTCGAAGAAGAATAAGAGAAACGACCATGGAGTTGAGTTTTGATTTGGTTGAGTTAAAAACCTAGTTTTGCGTGTTGTGTTAAAAATCTACATGCAAAATTTACTATATATCATTTTCCTTTTAAAACAACTTTTTGTATTTTATTTATATTAAAAATTAATAATTTTTTCATTTATTAATAGGGATGAAGAAGAGTTCCACGAGGAACACTAGCTCCGCAAAACGGATTACTAGAATTATCTCACGTGATTGCTAATGTGACATTACTAACCTCCCAAACAAGTAACTACCATGGAGGATACTCTTATGTCTTCATATTCCGACATAAAACCGACCTTGCCTCCCAAACATATCTTTAACGGACCAGGAAGAGGGTGTCCTCCACCAGGGCAGACATATCCCTACTCTGAAAACATACCCACGTCCATACGAGCCAAACACACCATATTGAATGTCTTTGACCATCTCTCTCTCTTCGTCTGGCATAGGCAGTGTCAATTGGGACACATATGCAGGCCAACCCCTCTTCCCCAATTGCATCCAGAATCAGATAAAACAAACGTTTCGATCATCATCGACCCTCTCCCTTTAGGGCTTTTACTGCTTCCATACCCATAACCACTTCTTCTCTTAGAGCTTTCCTTTGCCTCTCATTCTCTCTCTCGCGCGCGCCCCCAGTTCCTCCTGCACTTGCTTGAGCTCAAGGTTTGTCCTTTAGGGCTCTTCGTTTTCTTTTATTGTCCTGTTATTGGCCATTTCAAGGTTTTGCAATCTGGGTCTTTCTCATCTCTTGCTCATGTTCGATTTCGATTTTCTGATTTGGGCTGTTTATCTTAGTTTCCCGTAATGATACCTACTCGCTGATTGTGGGCAACTCGGGGATTTTGATATTTAAGAGTTGGGTTCTTATGGGTTTGATCATATGGGTTTATTCAATTTGCTTTCATTTGTTATGCTATTGGATGAAACGCAGAGGTGCCCAAAAATGATGTTATCTCATTTGGGGATTTCGATTTGTAAGAAATTTGTTTGAGATGGACGATGTGAAGTTTTCATTCCATTTCCTTTCTTAATTTAGTTTTGGGAGGGGTGCTTTGCTCAATTACTTACTGTAGGTGTCCAGTAAATAATGTATTCTCATTTGGGGATTTCACTTTACTTTGTGACAAGTGTTGGGGGAATGGACGGTGTAAAGACTTATTTTCTTTTTGGGTGTCATTGGTTCAAAAGTATAAACTTTTACTTGAATACCTTGTCTAGGTGGCCTTCCATGGGTAACCCTTCAATTTGCATGGTGTATTATTTCCATTTTCACTAGTTCTGCAGATGATATGGCATTTCCAATAATGTTTTCTTATTTTGGTGATTTCATTTTGTGAAAGTTTTCTTGTTGGAATGGAGAATGTAATTTTTTTCCTATGATGCCACTTAGTCTAATGACTTTCCATGGACAGTCTTCTCTCCGTATCACTCTAGTCACATCATAGATGATATACAAATAACAATATTTACTGTCATTGGTAATTCCTTAGGTGGCCCTTTGTATTTATGATTACAAAACAAATATAAACTTGTGTTATATGATATATCGACCTCCCATTAATGCAGAGCATCATTGGTAAGAAATATCGTACACTTGGTTAACTATGACTCGACAAAGTCATTAGTAACAGAATTGATCTGCGCTCTATTTTATATAAACAAGTTATAAAAGATTTGGGATGTATACCGTTACCCATTAGTTTTAGGCTATGATGCTTTTTTAATTGTAAATCCAAGTGTAGGTGCTATTACGGTTAGATGTTCTCTAGATAGTTGATCTCTGGTTCATAATGTATGTTTATCTGGAGTTTTAATGTTGTATTATTCTACTTTCTAAATTCTGGCATATTCTTTTCTGTTGAAATAATCTAAATCATCAGCACTGAGCATCCATGTGCCATTTTCCTTTGATGTTCTGTGACTTCCACTATCTGCCGTTGGAATATCCATTTTACCAAGTGTATCGTTGAGTTATAAGTATTGTTCTGCCCCAGTGGGGCCCTTTTTTCAGCAAAGTACTTATTTTAAAGAATACAGAAAACAAACAAAATTTAGTTTTGCCACCATCTAGATCCACTATATTTCCTTTTTGAATTTCTAGGTAAATTACTTCATCTTGTCATTGGATCACCAATAGTATTTTAACATCTGTTCGCATAGAACTTTCATTGATCTCTCTTGTTCGATTCTGGTAACTGCAATTGTGACATCAGCATTGTACGTTTGTCCACCTTGATAAGAACAACTAGATGTTTATCTGGAATTTGATATTGGCTTATCACAATAACAACTTTTAAGCCATTTCCCAAGGAAAGTTGGGGTCAGCTACATGAATCTTCTAACAAAAACTCATTGAGATTTCTGGCTCGTATTTTCCTTCCCACTCCATTCTATCCAATGGTATCTCCTCCCTTGACCCAAATGTCACCATATATTTTCGTACCACTTTTTCATGTTAACTTAGGCCTCTTGCTACTCCTTCAGTTTCTCTTAATTGAGTTCTCTCCCCTTTTCTTCCAGGGTCACTAACTTCCCTATGTTATACATGTCCAAATCACCTTGAACAATGCTCTCTCATCTTCTTGCCAATTGAAGCTACCCTAACTCCTCTAATAACCTCCTTCCTAATTTTATCCTCCTGGTGTTACCAACCATACACCTAGGCATTCTCATATCTGCTACCCCCATCCTATGGCTTCTCAAAACAAGATAAAAAAATAGGGAGATCAAGAGAGGGAAGTTTGTCTGAGTAGGCAACCTAGGAACTGAAACTCTCTTTGATTATGTTGGTAAAATGTGTTGTCATATCAATATGCATTATTTTCTTGGTACCTACACTAAGTTCTTAAAGAGGAGGTTATTCCATTATGGGGATATGTAAAGGGTGGTTGATATATTTTATCCCATATTCTTTTGTTTTTGGCATGTTTCATTTTGTTAATTCAACTTATCATGTTTTGTTGATTTCCTTTAGTTGCTGCTTTTTATTGTGTTCATATGGTCACAGATTAAAGACTTACTAACCACTTTTTTCTGGTACTAGGTGTGATATTTAAACTGAGAGATGGGTCTCATATCATGGCTTTCTTGATGAAACTAGAAAAGAAATTAATTGACTTGCTGTTTGTATGGTGGCTTAAGCTACATTGTTAAATGGCTCGGAAGGGTAATCAACAGAAGAATGGCCTTGATAACTATTCATCGAAACAAAAACAGAAGGGATCTGATTCAGGGTATGTTGTTCCTGATATGAAAGAGAGGGGAAAAGCAAACACGATGAGGGATTTTCCTACAGAAGAAGTCCAAGATGGTAACCCAAATTTTACCAAGAGTAAAAGAAACCATGCAGGAGATGAGAGTAATACAAAGCAAAAATCTGGGAAATTTGTGAGCAAAGAGAAGCAAGGAATGGATGCCATGCAAGGTCCAGAGCAATCAGTATGTTCTGGAAGTAATTCTGGGGAATGTGTTGATAATGCATCCTCTATAGATGCTTCTGGTGCAAGAAAAGAAAATGGGACATTTCCGAGGAGTTATCATGGTCCAAAGCATAGAAGACGTAATTTACGCTGCTCTCTAAAGGGTTTACATTGGAAAAACATGATGGAAAGTGCATACATGTCAGATAATAGAGCAGTTAAAAGCTTGAGAATGTTAACGATATCTTTAGTTAGAAGAGCTAGTGTGTGGCTGGAGAAGCAGAGACCACATTTTATTTCATTAACAACCAGCATTCTGAATGCTCAGGACTATGTAAGGGTGAAGTTTGAGCAAGTGTACCCCATTGTTTTGAAATGGCTCTTTCATTTAGGGAATATAATTCTTCTCCTTTCAATGGTGTGGCTGGACTGTTCTCTTAGGGGCATTGATTCATTTCTACGCATGGGTACGACATCCTTCTTTTCAGTTGTATGGTGCAGCATACTCTCAGTAATTGCTATGGTTGGTATATTCAAGTTTCTAATGATCTTGGTGAGCCCTGATTATCTCTCTCTACTTTGTGTTTTTCTCATACATTCTGGCTTTGATGTGGTTATTCTGGCTGGCCTGTTTTCAGCTATTGGCATAGCTGCTGGTTTTATTTATTTATTTACTCTCAATTCAGGCTGTAGCTGTTTTTGTGGGGCTTTTCATTGGCTTTGTCATAGGAGTTTTGGTACTTGCCATAGCCGGAACAATTTTGTTATGGTTGTGTGGAAGCTTTTGGACAACATCTCTTATCATCTTCCTTGGAGGTGATCTTTGTGTCTTTTTCCTTAATGTGGATCATCTCTTTAGTTAGGCATTCTCTTATGTCAAATTTGCTGTTGGTTTATCTTCTCTGAAATTCAGGATTGTCATTCATGGCGAGACATGAACGCCCGGCACTGTTAATTACCACTATCTATTCAGTATACTGTGTTTGGGCATATGTGGGATGGCTTGGTGTGCTTTTGGGTTTGAACTTATCTTTTATTTCAAGTGATGCTCTGATATACTTCTTAAAGAATAACATCAGTCAGCAAAGGTCTGGCGGAACACCTGAACAAACTGCTGGAATGCATGGCCGACCAGGCATGTCCAATGGTGATCCAGTTTATGCTTCATTTTCGGAAACTAGACCAGGGCCATCAGCAGATCGCGGGCCGGGTGTACCTTCAACCAGTGGTACTGATTCCGAAGTACCTTCTGAGGATGAAGTCATTCGGTTGTTGAACTGTAGTGATCACTACTCAGCATTGGGCTTGTCTCGATATGAGGATATAGATGCTTCTTTAATCAAGCGGGAGTATAGGAAAAAGGTAAGAGCTGTTTTAGGCTTGGTAAACGTGCAAAGCTTGTTTGTCAGTTTTCCCTTACTTTTTAATTGCTTGTTCTGTATTGTCTTTGAAACCTGTGATACTGGCCACTCTTGTCACTAGTGAATTTCAGCTTTGCTTTTGTGTATCTAAGGATGTTTCCCTTGTATTTCTATTAATTGGTCAGCTCTAGTCACATGTGTCATGTGCCATCTCTCATCGTCAACAAAAAGTAAAAAGATTGTTTTGAATTGGTTTATTAGGCAATGTTGGTCCATCCTGATAAAAACATGGGTAATGAGAAGGCTGCAGAAGCTTTTAAAAAGCTTCAGAATGCATACGAGGTAAATCTTTTGGTTCTTTATTTTTCTTTTTTATTTCACAAATTTAAAGTTCATTCTGACCCTAACTTTCTTCTTTCACTTTTTGCCCTCTTCCCGTTTGCCATTTAAGATATTACTTGATTCATTGAAAAGAAAAGAATATGACGATGAACTAAGGAGGGAGGAGCTGCTAAACTATTTTCGTCGGTTTCAGGGCGCTTCTCAAAAGGTTTGAAGATATCTTGTTATCATTCTTTTCGTTGTTTGAGATATCTTGCTGCATTGTCATCTATTACACTTCCACTTGCATGCAGATAAAAGTATATTTTACTTGGGCAGTATATATTTACTGGGACAAATTAGTTAATTCTGAACCAAGTAACTAGTTGTCTCTGCTTCTGCATTGAACTCAATCATATAGTATAAATTTTGAGAATTTCAAAGTTGTGGTTAGCTGGTTTTGGTCAGTTACATCTGTTTTGTAGTGAACTTAAAAATAACATGCTATTTTCTCTGATTATATTGTAGTATTTCTGTTTTTATAAAACTGAGCTGTTAAAATATGACATGCATTTGCAGTATTCATTTCAGCTAAAGACTAAATTGTACATGTATGTGACCTAAGAAGGATTGGCAAATCATAATTGCTTACTTGAAAGGAAGCAGCAAAGTTCATTTTCTAGTTATCATGTTCAATAACTTTTTGACAAAAAGCTAACCGTTAGTTTTACACAAACATTCCAGCAAAAATCCATATCACTTACATTTTAAGAGTTCCATTTCCAGAACGGAGGACATGGTTTATTTGCCTCTGGGTTTACACGATCAGAGGGGGACAGTGAGGATCCTGTTAGAGATGCAAGGAGAATAGCCTGCAAAAAGTGTGGTGACTTTCATGTCTGGGTACACACCAAGAAAACCAAATCTCAAGCAAGATGGTGCCAGGTTTGATCCCTTTCTTCCTTTTTTTGGTGTTGTCATGTGCATTCATGACAGTTGGCACAAAAGCACATCTTCATGGAGCGAGTTATGCTCGTCTCTCTATAATCATGGTGCTCAAAACTAGAGTTTCTTGTGCTTAATGTTTATGTTTTTCCTCTGTGAATTTTGCTTTTGAAGGATTGCAAAGATTTTCACCAAGCTAAGGATGGAGATGGATGGGTTGAACAGTCTTCCCAATCCTTGTTGTTTGGATTAATGCAAAAGGTAATTGCCAAGTCATCTATTATTCTCTTTCTGCTAATTTTTCCTTTTGATGTCTGATTACTCAGTTCTGATTGTTTGTAGATAAGTAAACAGAAAACAAAACTTTATTAAGCACAGTTATTGTTTAGAATTAGAGAGTTCATAGAAAAAATGACTTTTGAATATGGTATGAGCGTATAATTCATGTTCTGAGCATTATATTATTTGTGCAGGTGGATGCTCCGTCTGCATATGTATGTGCAGATAGCAGGATTTATGATGCTACTGAATGGTATATTTGTCAGGTAGAGCATCATCTAACTGATCAGGATAGTAATTGAAGATTTTAGAATGAAGTGGTACCAATGAAGCAACACCAAGTGAAACAAACAAAAATCTATATCGTATTTCACCATAAATTTAGTGTACATTCTGTAAACTGATAAAGTCCAGCCCAAAAATAATTTAGTATGGGTTAACTATGTCCATGTCATTTCCATTATTAGAATTATAAAATTGGGTATGTATGGCAGATCAGGGTCTATAACTATAATAAGGTCAACCTAATGGTTTGGTGTGTTCTTTCCTTTTACATGTACACATTTCCTTGTACATTTAGTCGATGTGGGATTATACTCACTGGTTATTGACACTCAAAGTGTAAATATTGCATCTTAGGATCGATGTGGGATAGGTAGTGTAAACTTATTACAGGACTTGTTTGTAAAAGGGTGAGGTGTCTGTATTTTATAACATGTGTCTTAATTTATATCTGGACACCTATATTATCCATAAAATAAATAAATATGGTTTTATGGAAGAAAAAAACTGGCAAATGATAGTAAAATTCAAGATTTAGGTACCTGAAAATAGGAATTTATTTCTCTTTTATGAAGTGAATATGAGTGAGTGAATGTGCATAATGCTGGATTTTGTGTGCAGGGAATGAGATGCCCGGCAAATACTCACAAGCCAAGTTTTCATGTAAATACGAGTGTAACCTCCAAGAGCAGCACGGGAAAAGGAATGAAATCTGGCCCAAGAGGCAGTCGTGTGCCAACATCTGAGATGGAAGAAACCATGACGGAGGAAGAATTCTTAGAGTGGTTGCAGAATGCAGTGCAAGCAGGCATGTTCGACAATTTCAATGGTGATACCTCGACTGATAACCCATCTCCCAAGGCCAGTAGCGGATCCAAGAGCGGTGGCAGCAAAAGAAAGAAAAAAGGAAAGAAGTGGTGAGTCTGTTAAGGATTTGTGAGCTCGATGAAGAAGGATCGTTAACTTTGTAGAGGGTATTATTCCTCACTTAAATTGAAGGCCTCCGGTAGTGGAGGTTTGACTCCATTGAAATTGTATACCAGCATGAAGCTCCTTGAACCTACTTAATATGGGACTTGTATAGCAATATATTACTCTATATGTTTTATTTTCTCGCTGTCCTTGAAGATCGGCCATGAACCATTGAATAATTTCTAAGTAGATTTGCAGCAAGTTGTGGCATTTAATTTTGAAGACGAGAGTGATCTATCCATCAATCACATGGCTCAATTTTAGAACGTCCTAAAGACTAATCATATAGAGTAGAGATGTGTTTGGAACTTGAATCCTAAATTCAAATGTTTGATGAGTTGGTCAACCAAGCATCGATACATACACCAGTCAGGTTTCTTTCTTACCCATTGAGTTTGAGATTCGAATTCATCTATTATTCTTAAACAAATGTTCTACTAATATTCAAATTCATATTTGTACACTCAATCACAAGGCAAATAGTAATTGCATGCAGGGTCTTAATAAAATGTGTCATGTATTGAATGCTTGTTTGTTATTTTTAAGGGGAACACAAACATGAACTGAAGCAGGCACATAATGTATGAGCTGACTTGTTCTTTGTTTCTTTGAGACCATGCAAGCAAGACAACCTCCATTTATAATTCCTCTACACCTACTCTTCTCCTAATCTTCCTTGTACACTCTCTCGGTATAAATCATGCACCTACATCGCCTGCATTTGCAAATCAAAGCCAATACTGTCATGGCACTCTCTTCTTCTTCTTCTTCTTCCTCTGTAGCGGCCTCTCTTACCTTTGCAGTAGCCATTATTGCTTCCCTGATTCACCCAAATATGTGTTCGGATCTTCTCCTGTTGGGAACGGACGTAGATCTGCTGGAATTCCCATTGAACTTGGAGTTCCTCGAAGCAGAGTTCTTCTTGTTCGGATGCTGCGGCCATGGCTTGGACAGAGTTGCTCCCAACCTGACCAAGGGAGGGCCACCCCCTTTCGGTACTCAGCTGGCCAATCTCGATCCTCTGACCCGCGACATTATCACCCAATTCGCTCTCCAAGAAGTTGGCCATATCAGGTATCATCTTGTGATGAATCACGTACTCTTAAAAGGCTAGTAATCATGTTATGGAAATGCAGGGCTATTACAAGTAGAGTGAAAGGATTCCCGAGGCCACAGCTGGACTTAAGCATAGCATCATTTGCCAGAGTGATGGATAGAGCATTTGGCAGGCCATTGGTTCCGCCATTCGACCCCTATGCCAATTCTCTCAACTTCCTCCTGGCGTCCTACGTGATTCCTTACGTGGGACTCACAGGATACGTAGGAGCCAATCCAAAACTGAGGAGCAGTATCTCCAAGAGGGTACATTACTAAACTAAATGTAAATGTAAATGTAAATGTAAATGATGATAAGTAAGATAGTACTAGTACTAATAGGTAAAATGAAAACAGTTAGTGGCAGGGTTATTAGGGGTGGAGTCAGGACAAGATGCAGTGATAAGAGGAATGCTGTATGGGAGGGCGATGGAGAGGGTGGAGCCGTATGGAGTGACAGTTGCAGAGTTCACAAACAGGATATCAGAGCTTAGGAACAGGCTGGGGAAAGCGGGGTTGAAGGACGAAGGGATCATCGTGTCGCCCTTGACGGGGGCAGAGGGGAGGATAATGGGGAATGTGCTTGCTGGGGATGCAGACTCCCTCGCCTATGGGAGGACTCCAGAGGAGATATTAAGGGTTGTATACGGAGGAGGAGACGAACATATTGCCGGAGGATTTTACCCAACAGGAGCAAATGGACGAATCGCAAGATCCCATTTAGGGGCTCCTATTTGACTACTGCTACTCTTTTCATAAATAAATTTCTCTCCCTTCACAATCTATACAACACATGCCCACAATTTATCTCATACCACCTCCAAATTTTTAATTTCTACCCACAAAATAATTATACCATTTCTTTTAATCTAAAATAATGTACTTTATATTAAAATTAGCCTCCTAAATAATGCAAAAAAGTTATACGAATACTCGTAACATTCTTAAACAACCTCAAATAATATAGCTTAAACGCCAAAATTTTCAATTTTGCCTCTATGAACTCTCAAATAATTCTTACAAAACCCGAAATAATGTAACTTGAACGCAAAAGAATTAAATTCAGTCTCGCAAAAAATTGTTTAAACTCTAAAATAATTTTTACAGAGCCCTACATAATGTAGCTTCAACGTCAAATAATTAAAATTTCCCTCAACAAAAATTATATGAACGCTCAAATAATTCTTATAGAACCCTAAATGATGTTAGCTTGAACCCCAAAGAATTAAATTCTGTCTCGCAAAAATATCATTTGAACTCTAAAATAATTCTTACAGGGCCTTAACTAATGTAGCTTGAACGTCAAATAATTAAACTTCTCATCGAAAAAAAATACGAAAGCTCAAATAATTCTTATAGAACCTCAAATAATGTTAGCTTGAACAC
>JAYMTO010000834.1:0-10563 GCA_036898065.1 California macrophylla | reverse complement strand
TGTAAATAAATAAAAATAACTGTTTGAAAATTAATAATAGTTAACCAAGATTAAAATTACCTCAAATGCATATACTTATCAATTTTAAAAAGTTGTCCTTCTCGCAATTTTGCTAGCAAAATCATGCATCAATTTTTCATAATCAATATCTAGAAGCAAAATTTCCTCAATTCATATAGACAATTCATTCAATCTCTACTATGACATAGTATAACAAAGATAAGACTTGATCAGTTTTAATTTAAAAAAACTCCTTTCAGCATAAACAATTGTAACCAATATAGTAATAAAATCTTGTAAGACTTGGTTAGTTTAGGGTTGTTTTATTTTATCTGATGACCCTTTATCTAAATTTTTGCTCTTTTGGTTCTGGTGGATCCAAAAAGTGATTTTTTTATTGGAACAATCTGATACCCTTTTATGGTTTATGTGTTTGTTGATGATAAGCATAAGCTAATTTTGGCTACGTGGTTGTGTTAGGAAATATATGGTCTTTGAGTTGGGTTTCTTTTCATTTTTTTCTTGTCTGCCAAACATAGGTATTGTATTGATGGGTCTGTTTGATATTTGGTGGGAAACTAGAGTTGATTTTGCATGAATAGAAGTACTGCCATTGTATTTTTCTTAGTATAATCTATATATCAAAAAAAAAGTATAACCTATATACAATGTGTTTTAATAATGTTTCGCTTCACTGAAAACCCATCACCTATATAATTTGGATTATATATCCTAATTTTATAATGTCACGTCAAGAAAAAATAAAAAATAATTATATATAAAAATTAAAGGCGAGTCCAATTGATAACATTAACATTTTAGACATACAATCTGATTTGTTTAATTAAAATTATCATACGACTTATGTCATAAAATTTACATTGATTTGATTAAATAGTAAAAAATATATATTACATATATTTGACCAATATGACATTTGTAAGATCTTATCCATTTCAACATAGTAATTATGTCTTGCATTGACAAAGTAAAAAGGATGATCCAAAAATAAGGGCTAGAAATATGAATGCAAAACAATCATACCGTTTGTCCAAATCCTCATGTGATCTGCCACCACCCATTCCCATGCAAACCCTAGATCACTCCTTTTAGTTCCACCCAACTCAAAGTCTTTGCTCTTGCCGTACCTATCAATGGAGGAGCGGGTTCCTCCTCCCCTTGGACGCCGCCGCGCCTCCTTGGACGACTACGCTAACGACGATCACAGGCAACTCCAACTTTCCGGCCGGTCATTACCTATAGCAAGCAAACAACCTAGTACTAGAAAACCTCCCGATTGGGATAGCTTCATTGTACAATTCCCCAAAGATCAAATCTACCACGTTCCTCCCCTGGAACGAGACGAATTCGTCCAGCGCCTCCGGGAAGAGCATTCCACCATCAAACCCTACCAGACTCGCACTTTCAAGGTCATTGTTGCCGTTATCATATGCACTATCATTCTCAGCATACTTTTGTCAACTTTGGCGCCTCTCTTCAGCCCCAAAGGCCCTTCCTTCTCCGTCTCGCGGGTCGCCGTCAAGCGCTCCAAATCATCCAAACAAGGCTCCTCGTACCACATCACCGTCAAAGCGAAGAACCCTAACGAGAAAATGAGCATGTTCTACGACAGTCTAGGGCTTGCATCTCTCACGTTCAAAGGAGAACCCATCGCTCTGGGAAGCCTCCCAAATCTCGTGCATGGCGAGGGCCGATCGAGCAATGTGCAATTGGTCCTCGAAGGATCGGAGGAGGAATTGCCGAAAAAGATAAAGAAAAGCTTCAAGGGCCCCAAACCGAAAGATCTTGTTCTGAAAATGAGCTTCTCGGTGAGGTTCAAGCTAGGGTTGATCAAGACCAAAGCTTCGGATACGGACGTTACATGTAAGTTGAGAGTCAATGCATTGAAAGGAGCTACAAAGATCTTAAGACAGCATTGTCAAACGTAGGTACCAAGCTTTTATTTTATGTCATGATCTTTTGGTAATTGTTATCGATCGGTTATCAATTAATTTCTTTTTACTTTGGGCTCTTTCTAAATTCTTCCACGGTCTAGTTTTTCGCTATCGCCGAGGCTGTTGGGAGCGTCGATATGTCTCTCGGCATCAAAATGGGGGTGCAGTACAGGTCAGTGTTAATTTCCCTATTTGGTTGTTGATTTGGGATTTTTTTTTTGTTTGTGAATGCTTGTTTTGATCTGATATTTGAATTGGGTTTGTATCTGGAAACTAGAAGGATGATTATTGAAATGGGTTATGTTTTTGTTGTTTTAGATGATTCTTAGTCTTGTCATTTGTAATCAAAACAAAAACTCTTTCGGGGATCTATATACATGCTAATTATCGTCTTATAAGCTGAATAATGCATATGATTGACTTCTCATGGACATGGATGCTACAAGCCTATATCTACCATGATGTTACTTGCTGTAGACTGTAGTGATGGGTTTAAGAGGTGAGATCAAATTGATAAAACTACAGATCATTTGCTTATCTAATAAGTATGCTTTAAATTGGGTTGTTTAGGGATTGGTTTAGATACACTGGACCAGTTTCTGAAAATCAGTTTAGCTTGTCCTTGTTTTAAGTCAGGATAGAAACATTCAGACATTATAGATCCATTTTACCAATTTGAAATCTTTAAACTTGTCCCATCTCAAACCTTGCAAGAACTATGGAACTGCACTAATGACCAGATTCAAGGTTCTAAATGATAACTCGCCAGTGTGAAGTGTAGGAAGCCTGTTCAATGAGCCATAACATGGTTTTCGTTAGGAAAATGTTGACTGGTGGATCTATCTCATTGGACCTCATATCAAGTATAAATGGCTATACCCAGACATTAAGACTTGCCCAGATGCTGAAACTTCACCATTTGCTTGATCGCCTTCATTAGTGAAAACAACCTAATATCGAATCTGTAAACTGAAAACTTTCAAGTCAGTGTGGTCAATCAGATTATACAACTCTACTTGATAACTTTCTTTACATAAACTCCGGCCTTCTGCCCCACCTTTTAGCGCCTTACATTCTGTTTAAGTTTATTAACATAATCTGGAAGGAAAAGTTGTTTTGCAATTTCTAGCTTCATCAACAACTATGCAAAAGTAGTTTTACGACAATGATGTCTTGCCATTGATTAAAATAATTAATAATTTGGTTGAATTCTTTCATAGTTCATACATTTTCTTACTTACAATGGTGCTGGGACTCAGTCTAATTAAATAATTTAGACTTGGGTCATCAGAGCCAATTACATGACCTCGGTTCCATTGGTCACCATATATAAGTTCTAAATGACAACCAGTCATTTGGTTTCTATAATTTACCCTCCACTGACTTCTGATGCTTCATTATGCAGTCTTTGGGGAGGCAGTGTGCTCAACTTAGGTACTAAGAAACACAGGGATAAGTACTATGATGGTATTGACAATATGGACTATCCAGGTTGTTTTGCCATGACAGAACTTCATCATGGTAAGTGATTCTATAACTCTCTTAGTCTTTGGATAATTTGTTTTATTGCTTTGTGTTCAAGTGTTTATTCTTCTAAATTATGTGTTGAGCCCCTTTGGTTGAGCGACCTGTTGGAAGGCTGCTTGTGTATATCACTGATTGTTGTCTCTGTTTTGTGCTTGAAAGGCTCAAATGTTCAAGGCCTCCAAACTGTTGCAAAGTTTGATCCAATAACAGATGAATTTATAATCGACACACCTAATGATGGTGCCATCAAGTGGTGGATTGGCAATGCTGCTGTTCATGGCAAGTTTGCCACTGTTTTTGCCAAGCTGATCTTGCCTACTCATGACAAGAAAGGAGTTACTGATATGGGTGTCCACGCTTTCATTGTCCCAATAAGGGATATGAAGACTCACCAGATGCTTCCAGGGGTTGAAATTCATGATTGTGGCCATAAGGTTGGGCTAAATGGGGTAGACAATGGAGCACTGAGGTTCCGTTCAGTGAGAATTCCCCGAGATAATCTTCTCAATAGATTTGGAGATGTCTCTCGAGATGGGAAATACACAAGCAGCCTTCCCACAATAAATAAAAGATTTGCAGCTACACTAGGTGAACTTGTTGGTGGGAGGGTTGGCCTTGCATATTCATCCGTTGGTGTCCTGAAGATAGCTGCCACTATAGCCATCCGGTACTCCTTGTTGCGCCAGCAATTTGGTCCTCCCAAGCAGCCTGAAGTCAGTATACTTGATTACCAGTCCCAGCAGCACAAGCTCATGCCAATGCTGGCTTCAACATATGCATTCCATTTTGCCACCGTTCATTTGGTGGAAAAGTATTCAGAGATGAAAAAGACTCACGACGAACAGTTGGTTGGAGATGTTCATGCACTCTCAGCTGGACTCAAGGCTTACGTGACATCTTATACAGCAAAGTCACTGAGCATCTGCAGGGAGTCCTGTGGAGGACATGGGTATGCTGCTGTTAATAGGTTTGGTAGCTTGAGGAATGATCATGATATTTTCCAGACATTTGAAGGAGACAACACAGTACTTCTGCAACAGGTTTCAAACAAATCCTTTTCCATTTACATTCTTGTTTGTGAATTTTATGAAATGCGTGGCTTGTTTGATCCTATAAAAGCAATTGAGAGTGCATACAAGTTACCAGCATGCATAATCTGGATTGCTGCTAAACATATGTGCTCCACACTCAACTAAAGCTAGATAGTTGAAGAGTCAGCTTACTATTTCATACCATAACAGATGCAAGTCCATTAGCTTTACATGTGGCCCACACAACTCACTTGACCTTAAACATTAAGCTATGCCTTCTGGATTCGAACTATGATCACTAGGTTCTGATACCATGCTACCATGACTTGCTTTTCTGATGGGTGTGAAGCTATATCTGAAAGCTTTACTTGGGCTGCAGGTAGCTGCTGACCTCTTGAAACAATACAAGGAGAAGTTCCAAGGTGGGACGTTGGCAGTTACATGGAACTATTTGAGAGAATCCATGAACACTTACTTGTCTCAGCCTAATCCAGTAACAGCTAGATGGGAAGGTCAAGATCATCTCCGAGACCCCAAATTCCAGTTGGATGCTTTCAGGGTGAGTGACATTTATTCTGAACATTTCACAATCATCATTGTTATTTCCATACAACCTCATCCTCAGAATTCCTTTGGTACACAAATTTTCTTGCAGTACCGAACATCTAGGTTGCTTCAGAGTGTTGCCGTGAGACTGCGCAAGCATTCCCAGACACTTGGGGGTTTGGGTGCCTGGAATAGATGCTTGAATCACCTATTAACACTTGCAGAGTCTCATATTGAATCAGTCATCCTAATGAAGTTTATTGAAGCTGTGCAAAGGTATACTTTTGGATATTGACCCCAAATTCTATCCTTTTGTCTCTTAACTTATGTCCCTTTGAGATTCTTAACATGCTCTAAAAATTTCCTCCAGCTGTCCTGACCCGAGTTCTCGTGCTGCTCTGAAACTTGCATGCGATCTTTACGCCTTGGATCGAATCTGGAATGACATTGGAACATACCGCATGGTTGATTATGTGGCACCCAACAAAGCTAAGGTATACTCAAAGCGTACTAATTACACAACTACCTATGGGAAAACACTTAAACCTCAGCAGATCCTTTTTTTATCAGCAAAACCTGAACAGATCCTAACACAACCTGAAACGATGCCAAAATTTCATTTGAGTTGCATGGAATGCTTACCATGTTTCACAGACAAAAATACCGGAAACAACTGATTGTTTTTTTCCAGAGACCTACTAACACACTCCAATTTGCAGGCAATCCACAAGCTCACAGAATACCTGAGCTTCCAAGTGAAAAATGTTGCGAGGGAACTTGTGGATGCATTTGATCTACCAGACCATGTAACACGAGCCCCTATAGCCATGAAGTCAGAAGCTTACTCTCACTATACCCAGTTCGTTGGATTCTGATACATAAAGCAAAGCAAAGGCCTAGAACAGAACAAAGGTGTGAAATTACAAATACAGCAGCAGGGTCAGCAATTCATATTCCTACGTGTGATTCGTGATAGGGAATATACATTGAAGAAATTAGAACTATCTTAGATGTTTACTTGTAACGTAATGCTCGAAACATTTTTTCTCGCAAATAGCAAAGAAGCATACATGAATGATCTTTCTTCAAACCTAATGCATGTTGTGAACTTGAAACAAAAGGAAATGATATCTAAATTTGATTGTGCTTCTTTCTGCATTTTGAAATTCCCAGATATCTATTTCATTTTCCACGGTAATAACCAAAAGATATTCAAATTGGCACTTACATGACCTTCAAAATCTAGTAGGTCTTCCATTTGAATATGCAATCCGTGCTGCTTCGCTCTTTTGTCTGATATCTTCATACATTTTCAATGAAGCCTCAGAGAATTTGGTCATCCGATCAAGAACTTTAGTCAAACTTGAATGTATACAGTGCAAGCTTGCAGATAGATCTTCGCTTTTCTCATCATCTTTGATTTCGGGATCTCCATCTGTTACTTCTTGTGTTGATTGTTGCTGCTTCTGTAATTCTTCTCCTTGCCGCGCCATTATATCATGTAGGTCAGACAGGAAGTTTTTAATCACATCACTGAGTTCATTAGACGGCAAAGCTCTGATTCCAGCAGACCAATCACGACAGAGAACAAATATAGGTGGTGCCAGAGCTCGACGAGGAGAGAGTGGCCTTCTGCTCTTTGACCGCTCCTGTGGTTGCAAGATGCAGTGTTGGAGCCAACCATTAAGAGCTTCAACGTATGATGTGTGGCTATTGATCCAATCTGCAAAGCTTAAACTGAAACATTCAATCTCGTTTTGGAGCTGAGCCATAATCTGTCGGCAGGTATCTCTGGGAAGAGCTCCCAATGAGCTTTGTGAATGGTAAGCTAACGAGATAGTAATGTACTGTGCATGATGGCATTCGAGCATGGACTTCCACATCCGGATCAATCTGCATATATACATGAAACAACGACTATAGTTGTAAGAAAAAACTGCCACGAGTAGAGATTTTCAATACCGAGTTATTTGAGGTCAGCCGAACTATGAAATCCTACCATACTTACCCTTGAATTAGTTCTACAAGTTGTGGTTGTAACTCTTCATCCCTCATTTTCTCAATCCGCTTTGATATTGAATCAACGGACTGAAGTGCCACTCTCAACCGTGAATGCAGATCTTTGGCGACTGCCCGAGTTTTGTCAATCACTTGTGCGCTACAATCCTTTGCAAATTGGTGTCTTAGCTGCTTACATTTTTGGTCATATTCCTTGTGGATAGATTGACTAGCCTAGTGAAGAGGCCAAAAAGACATCAAAGGCAAAGATAATAGAGACGTAACACGTGAAACATAATAGCTAACTGATGACGACTATGTAGTTACATGTATAAAATGCAAGACAAAATTCAAGTCCTTCAGGAAAAAAATAAGAAAACATATGATAGTTTTGCAAGTTGATAAACATGAAATTCAAACACAAAACATTGTCAAACTAATGTGCCTTGGAAAGAATGTCAAATTTCTGTGTCAACTTACGAGTTACAAACTAGCAATCAACTACTTCAAGAGCTTTACTATTCTCAAATTGGTTATAAGTAATTTTCCCAAAATGCGATTTCTATTTCTTAGAACAATTGGTTCTCAAAAGACATGCAGAGGTGTAGCAACAAATTGGTGGAGAATCGTTGATGAAGGAAACTAATTATCAATTGAAAAAGAGTAGCTAGAAAATGATGAACTGCAGCTTTAACACTAACCTTCACTTCATCATAGAGTTTTCTCTCCCACGCATACAGTCTATCCAGGGTCGAAGAATGGCTTCCTGCAATCATGCTGAACTCCTCGATGAAACCACTACCACTATCATCCACATCATCTTTTGATGCAAGGGGATTCCTCGACGAAGATGAACGTGAAGATGCTGATCTTTTCCAAGTTATAATTTTGGTACCGCGTAGCGGAGCTTCTATTACAAAATAAAAGTTGAAAAGTTAGTTAAAGACTAGCAGACAAGCAAACGTGGTGTGTGTGTGAGAGAGAGAGAGAGGGAGATGGGACTCGCCATAAGAAACAAGGCCAGTTTTTCCACGGCAACAAGCATGATGGAAAGCCACGAAAAACGTCAAGGCGGGAGAGCTACCTGCAGTAATTATTATGTTCCAGAAGAGAGAAAATAAACAAAGGCGGGGTAAAAATAGGACATAAATTACAATGGCTGAAAAGTATTCAGTATCGAACCTTTCGCCTCGGAATATCCGACTCTTATTTTATTTGCCTCTAGCATCCTCGAGATCTCCCTGCCAGACTCTGAGGCTTTAAAGAAGCGATGCTCAACATCTTTTATGCTGGAGACAAAATCTTTAGCTCTATGGGTTATGAACTCCGCAGGATCTTCCCTTTCTGTGCACAAATCTTTCCCCATCGCCTTTCCGCTGATCCTTGAATTGGACTGTTCGACAGGAAGATTAGCACCATTGCCATTGCATTCAAAAGCTTTGACACCAGAAGAGACTGTATAGCCCTTCTGCTCTACCAACCGAACACTACCTTTATTTTGAGAGGCCAAGTCAATCTTGGAGCTTTCAGAAGCCTTATGATCCTTGTGAGCTCTTAAGAATCCTTCATTAAGTTCACTATTTCCAGCATTCACGTCATCAAAATCGACATCCTCCACAGAATGCATGACAAAACGAAAGCTCTCACCATCATCAGTGGTATCGAAGTAATCCCAAGAAGAACTTGATTCAGGAAGAGGTGGGGGTGGTGGCATCGGGAAATCCATGGAATCATTCTCGACAAAACTATTAGTACTTGATGGATTGAGCCTGATCGTCACAGCAGTAGCACCACCTCCTCCCGATTTCATATAACTCGAAGTGACCAGTACAGGCTGCGAAAAAGTACTCGCATCATGAAAGGGTGAATCAGGGACTTCAGCATTGTTTGATGGAGAAGGAGACGGGTAAGAACAATGTGAAGGGGTTTTGTCAATCTCAGTGGCCGAAGTAGACAGAGAAGACTCAATGAGCACTTCAGCCTCGGCAAACCGCCTAAGAGCAAGGCCTACATTCCTCAGAGACTGAATGTACGATACATGAGAAGCCGCTAATGCATACCTAGAATCAATGGCCTGCTTGATGAATCTCCTGCGCTCCTTGCAAAGGCGCAGAGCTTCATTCTTGTCAGGTTTGGAGCTTGAAGTACCCATTAGTCAGAACAAGACTAAGAAAAAACCCAATTCTCAGTTACACCAAAAGACTAACCCAAATTCTCAGCTTCACCACAAGAAGTTCAAAAAACCCAGTTCTCAGTATCAACACAGGAACTTCAAAAAATCCAGTTTTCGGTATCACCACAAGAGCTTCAAAAACTTAAACCCAATTCTCAGTTTCACCACAGGAGCTTAAAAACCCAACTTTAAGCTTCACCAGAAGATTTCAAAAAGAAATAACTATCAGTTACACCATAGGCGTTCTCAAACCCAATCCTCATCAAAGCAACCCCATTGAAGTATACAAACAAAAACACCTCAAATTGGCCCAAATAAGAGATACCCACTTACTCACTCACCTAGAGCAGCAAAGCAGAAAGCTGAAAAGCCCTAAACCAGATACATTTCAAATGTCCAAAATGCTACTATCTACTTGAGAACCTAACTAAAGTTCCCTACTTTAACACTACACCATAAAAATGACAGAATATGGAAATTGCAGCTGAAGAAAAGGCACCAAAATAGTGAATCCAAAGCCAGAATAAAAAACAGAACAAGGAAAAATGTTAGTGCCAAAAAACCCTTGAAACCCTAACCTCTTTGCAGATGCAGAGAGACAGAACAGAGCAACCTTTGCCTCAACCAAGACCAACCCAGTAGATTTCTCCAGGCATGGAGGATTCAGGTTCTGAAAAGTTCCTTAATTTCATACTAGTTCATTTCTTAATTTTCAAAATGAGTGACACAACAAGACAGCCATGACCTCAATCTCTGTAAGATTATAGAAGAGAGATGGAGATATCTGAAGATGTCAGTATAGTACAGAGAATAGCTGTTGGTGAGTAATTTTGATTCTCGGAAAATGTGAATCGTATTTACAGAAATGCCCCTAGGTTTTCACGACGGTGCTCTCTAACGGCTCCTTGGGAATGGACTTTTCATTACAATAACTATTTCATTTTTGTTTTATTACTCTGTTCTTTTTTTTTCCAAATCAAAGAGAAAGAAGAGGAATCACAACAACTGTACTACATTATGTCTGCACCATATATATACATTATATAAATTTATAAGATGGGTAGTGCACTCACTTTTTCTTGTTTTTTCTTTTTTATAAAACTTTTTTTGGATGTTTTGTGGTGGTCATACAGACAGCACCATTTGGGGCGGTGGTGGATCTGGCGCCGCCGCTAGTGGTTAAGCAAAACTACTACGAAAATCCGTACAAAAAGAGGAGATATGAAAAGAACAGTAGCATATATATGGACTTACTCGATATTAAGTAGATCGTATTATCTTCCAGTCTTGAACTATTTGTTTAACATGCAAAGAGATCATTAATATTGGTCGA
>JAYMTO010000833.1:0-10565 GCA_036898065.1 California macrophylla | reverse complement strand
TATCTATTCCTACCTTTCTTTCTTTTTAAAATAATTTACTTTCTAAGATCGAAATCAACATGCTTTTTTTTATCTCTTAAAATTTATAATTTATGTATTTATTATGACAACTAAATATAATATTCAGGGTTTTAACTAATTAAATATTAAGATTAACTGATTTCATCTTTAGTATTCTATTTATCTTTATTTCTCAAAGTCATTAAAAATGATTTTAAGATCAAAATGCGTCCGAAGTTGACTAAGTAAATTGCTCCATCATAAACATCTTTCCAAAGAAGAAGAAAGAAATTAATTGAGATTTGTGACCTATCTAACGTTTCTATAATTATCGAGGGTCAAATTGTAATTAAATAAGTACCATGTAAGAACTGAATGATAAATTAACTTTCTTCAATTAGTTTCATTCTCGCCAGAACTTAGCTTTAATATCGTTGGAGCCGAAGCTTCCTCAGCTTTTGCAGCCAAACTCTCGAAGCGGTTCCAATGAGCTGAGGTAATTAGGTAATTGCTATTCTCATTCTGTTTCGATTTCGAGATTTTCTTCCAATTTTCGCTTTCTCTATGTGCATGTAAGTTCGATTTCTTCTATTGAATTTTCAATTCTGTTTCTGGGTCGATGCATTTAGGAGCTACGGTGAACGAGAGAACATGATCAATTGCAATTTTGATGAAATTGATATTGTGGGTCATTTTCCTTTTCGATTGGAAGTAGAATTTGTGTTTCAAGTATTTAATTTTGTATAATTGAGGTCTGGGTTCGTTATCTGTTTTGAATTTTTGATCCACGATCAAGAGCAAAACAAGTTGACAAATCTTAAGAGTGTGTTAGTTTGAGTTCTGGGTTGTGTTTCATGATGTCAAAGTTGAAGAGTAGGACAATGTGGTGTCAAATGCATGCACTTACCAGTTTTGTGTTTAATGGTTTCCTTAATTGCAGTTCTTGATTGGTTGTTTGTGTTGATCACTAGTTCGTAGATGATAAATTTGACCTTGAGATAATATTTTACCTATAAAAAGGTACTCCCTCCGGGGACATGTAGGGGAAAAGGAAGCACTAATTTTGGATGGAACGCGTAGTAGTTTTGTTCTGAAGTCTTTATAGATGCACATTTGTTAATTGGACACTTTCTTATTGTATCCTGTGGTACGATCTTTTCTATTGGTTTCTGGACCAAGAAAGTGTTTAATATTTGCCTTTTTCTAGAAGACAAAAAATATTAAGTTGTTAAAATAGAAAATTAGGAGTTGATGACAAGTAATTATTGTGTTCAGGTTAGACTTATTATTTGTTTGTTTTTCCATTGCTGTAAACGTGGTTGTCCAATTCCCAATTTGGGTGGTTGAATCTTACAACACTATGATCATAAACCCCAAATGATGCAATTCAGCATTTAAGGAATTGGTATAATCTTGATCTTTTTTGTGTTTTTAAGTTTACAACTGTCCAGACATTCATATTTTTGGGTTTTTTTAATTCTCTAAAGTAGATTAAGGACACTGAAATGCAGTTTACTTTTCCATGACTTCATTAGGTACATTGCTTCTTTTTGGTGTTTGTATGTCTTGTATTATCTCTTGCTCTCTGTTCAATTTGCTATATTTCAAATCTCTGTTAGTTGTCGCTGAAGTAACCCATGTTGAAAGTATCTGTAGTTTGAGACCTGTTGGACATAGTTTGGTGGCCCTCACTTAACAAGTTGACCTTTTATTGTGGAGAAATTAGTTTAATATGGTATTTGAGCTGCTTGGGTCCTGGGCTCGTTTGGACAATTAAGTCGCCTTCTCATGTTATTCTAAGTCCACGTGCGCCTTCATGTGAGGGGAGTAATGAACACCTCACATCAAATATTTGTGGAGTTCGAGACATCTTGATATACTAGTTAGCCCTCGACCTAACAACTTAACTATATAGTTCTTTATCTGACAAACCATTCTGGTACGGAAGTATGCTGCATACTGTAATGAAACTAATGATTGTAACTCAACTGTATAGTATTTCTTGCAGTTAACTTGTATTTCACCTAGAGAATCCAAATTCCATTTACCTGTCAGAATGATATGATTACATTGATTTGATCTCTAATCTTCAATTCTTTGAACTTAGTTATTTTCATAAGAAGTTACTTCAGATGGTTGAACAAATGATGGACCCTAAGTTCAACGATAAAGGGTTGGGAGCTGTTGATACTGATATTTCCACTGGGAATAAGCAAGTACCGGTTGATGTAAAGAAGATACCGTTGAGAGATTTGCAAAATAATAACAGAATCACTAAGCCCAATCCTATTGGAAATTCTCCATTTTCAAAGGATAGAGGACCTGTTATTGATGCCAATAAAGTTTCTGGCATTAAAAGACCTTCAGCTGAATGCCCTGTAAGCCCTTCACGTCACCAATCTCCAAACAGTACTGCTGCAAATGGGCATCTTGTCTATGTCCGTAGAAAACCTGAAGTAGAATTGTGCAAGAGCAGCACCGGAAATGGCACTGGAGTTACAGCTGATTGTACACAGTTAAGGCAACCTGGTCAACAGGACGAGACAACCCTACCAAGCTCTCAGTTAAAGGAGCAAAAGGTTTCTTGTCTTCCAATGTCCTCTCCGGTTGGCACATCTGAAAAACCTTCAATTCCTCCTTCTCTTGGGATGTCTGGTATGAGTTCAGGACCATCAGAATCAAATCATGAACCAACTTCTACTGTTCATCCCCTGAGTAATCCAAAGAGAGTGAAGAATGTGAATTGGGAAGAACGTTTTCAGCAATTGCAGATATTATTGTGCACATTAAACCAATCAGATCATGATGACTATCTACAGAGTAAGCCCTACTGCTGTACAAGTCACCTTAAGATTCTCAAATTTTCTATTACTTAAATTCTACTGCAAATATATATTTGCTTATTGATTTAAGTTATTTCTTCAGTGCTACGATCGCTCTCCTCAGTCGAACTTAGCAGACATGCTGTTGAGTTGGAGAAGAGATCTATTCAGCTTTCACTGGAGGAAGGTATGGTGAAGATATGACTTTTTGCATTTCATTACCTTTCACTTTTCCGCAACAAAAATTAAGATTAGCTCAAGCAGCCATATAGTCGCTAACAGTTTGCCCTAACACACTGTTTCTGATTGCATATGGGGAATTTCTAGAGAAATCACGCATGTATACCATGCTCGTCTGTCTGAATATGTTTCAAATTAATGAATTATTATTCCATATTTCCGTGGTTGCTCGTGAACTCATATATGTATAACATGCTCGTCTGTCTGTGTGAATATTTTGCAAGTTATACTCTATATTTCTGTGCTTGCTTGTGATTTATTAATTGAAGCCATATTTCCTGCTGTCATTAACTTACTTTATTTTGTCTGCCATTGAGTATCCAAATATTTCTCTTTTTCTTCTGCATAACCAAGTAACCTGTGAGTTATTTGGCAAGCAAACAGTAATTCATAATACTAAAAACCCTGGATAAAAGTGCCACTTTTCATGACAAAGTGTGGCGTCTTACCCGGTAAAATGTGCAGAGGTACTGCATTCAATCTTAGATATGTTCTCTTAATTCTTTGATAAGTGTGCAATGTGGCAGTTTCATGGTTGTGCATCGCGGCATCAGGACCATTGTTTTTGCATAATGTTAACTTGATGGAACATCCACAATTTGTCAATAAGGTGGTTACTACTGCATAAACTGCTGGACTTAACAGCTAGTGAATGGATCCTAATTAAAAGCACACATATATGTGTGTGTGGCATGGCTGTGATGAGGGGGTAGCTTATTTACAAGATTACTATGTTATAAATAGTATAACTATTCTCTGCAGAGCCATATTAAAAATGTGAAACCTGTGTTTGTGAGTCACTAACAATCCAAAACTACATTTTACATCCTTAGGATCTTTCCATTTATCTCTCTGAATAGCCTTTTATGATAAACTTGTAAATGTGGCTATCCATGTTCTCTTTATACAACTTCTACCATGGTAAATTCAAATGAATATTTTGAACTCATTGTTGGTTCCTCGATTGTAGCTTATGATAGTAAAGTGTCAAAATATAATCACAACAGTTGGGGCAGCCGTGAACAAAACTGCGTAAATGGTAAAAAGAACTGACAAAATAATAGAAGGGTAAGTAAGCTGAACAATCTGTTTGGTAAATACAGATACTAGTACTGTTAGTAATCAACCAATGAATTTCTTATGCATTCTTCTGTCCTTTGTGTATAATTTTGTCATTGTGTATTCTTAAACAAGAGGTCATCTATATTACTAAGAATTTTATCTCTCATTGGGAGTTGTATCATGTAGAGTTAGGGTATTGAAGGTATGTCACGACATGAACACTACCTATTTGATTGTTTCAAACCAAAGTCTTGTTATCAAACATGTCCTAACAACGGCTGGATATAAGTGGTGGTTTTGGTTGACGTGAACAGGTTAATTGTGTTTGAATTTACAACCCATAAAGACTGAGATATCTCATAATATATCTAGGAAACTTAGGAAAGAAAGTTACAAACATGTTTTAGAATGTTGAAGTAGGAGAAAATATGTTTGATTCGATAATAATTCAATGTTTAACTACAACAAGAGACCCCTTTATATAGGGAATTGACATACACTTAGTAGAAAACAAACTAGTTATAGGAAAAAGACTAAGAATAGGAAACGTATTAAATCCCTAGGTTTACTTGGACTACTCTAACAAGAACAAGTGAGATATAATATAATTCAAAACCCAATGGAGTAATTAATTTAAAGAGAACATTTTCCCTTACATTTGAGCAGTTTTTGATGTTTTATTCTATTCACATTTTGAAATAAAAAGTGAAAAAGAGATCAAGATACTGATGCAAAACGAAGAAAGTATATGTCTAAGAGTGGAGGAACCTGAGATGCTGTCTATGGTTTTTGTGGATGTTATGGCTTAACCAAAAGAGGTCCTCATGGATCTTCATGGATAAGCCCCCAAGCCTCTATTATATGCAGCTTATAAATGATACTTAAGAGTGTAAGACTCTCTTTTGCGATTGTTGATGAGTTTGATTCTTGCTTTTGTTTAAAGTTGGTTTGCTGTAAGAACAATAATGTGACACTATGGAAATGACAGAGCAGTTCTATAGAGATATTTTGATTGGCTGTATGTATGAGTGGATCTGTATATTTTAGTTCAGAATGTCAGTAGACAGACTATTTGTCAGACTTGGCCTACTGTCATGTGATGTGGGTGAATTTTTTTTAATTTTCAGAATCATTGAAAAGTGCAGTGCAACTTTGTGTTGCTTTTGCATGTTGGTTGGCATTGGTGATTTGGCATACAGTGGCTATGTAGATTTTCGCCTAATACATGTTCCATTCAATGGTGGCAATATTAACCGAGTAGTTGCAGTTTTCGAAACATGACCACAGATATTGCCAATTCTATGCTCCTATTACATATAAAGATCTGGTCATCTTATTTTCTGTTGTTTATCTGTTACAGCAAAAGAGATGCAAAGGGTTGCAGTTTTGAATGTTCTAGGAAAGTCTATGAAGGGTTTTGAAGCACCTTCAGCAATTCAGAATCATTTGGAGAAGTAGAATGTAACAAATGCTGAACAGCATGCTGGAAATCTTTGTTCCTGTAATACTCTTGTAAATATATCTGCTGTAATACAATTCTATTGTAGAGAGAATATATACTACACGAATTTTCATAGAATGACATATTTTTGAAATTGTCACTACAGTGGCTACTCTATAACAGTTCAATATTAATCCGTCATGTTAAATATTCTTGGAAGTCTTCATTCAAATACTGCTATATGTCCGAGCACTACCATTGCATGAACTCCTTTTGTGTAAATAATATTCTGATATTTTACAGAAGCTGGTTCGGAACTATATGAAATCTTTTACAAACATAACCAAATGACCAGTTCTGTTGCTGCTGGTTTAGCTGACCAACTGCACATGAGTCTAACACAAAACCACGACTCAAATTCTTAGGCAACTCCCCGTCTTGAAAACTTCTCATATTCTTTTGTCAGGAAACTTACATGTTAAGACACTATACTTCCAGTTTCTTGGTCTCCGTGAATCACCAAGATGATGCAATGATCAAATAACATATGATCTCGTCTCCATGCAATATTCATGTTAATCACGCATGATGAAGCTTTAGATTCATCCTTTTGCTCCTTCTCCACGATCATTTCTTTGATCACATGATACCACCTGCAAATGATGAAAACAGAAACTACCAGTACTCATCAGACCCTTCTCGAATAATGGAAATGTATGACTTGAACACACAGACATCACGATGACTTGGTATGCAGACACAAAACAAGTGTCAAAAGAAATGTCCCAGACTTATTTGTAGGCATTCTAAATGGTGCATAGTAGTAGAACCTATAAATATGAGGCAATGGGTTGATACGATTATGGTATGGGAAATGTCAATAACTTATTATTGATAAGGCATGCACTATAGGCAAAACAAAACCCAACAGCAATCTCGATGCCGTTAGAAGGTTCCCAATAGAAACAGCATTAGATTGAATATTCAGAACCACCATGACACCCAGCAGAAAAGTTGAGTTATTTTGTTACTAAAAATACTATAAGAGTGAGCCAGAGAGAAACAATGACTTCCTTACCACTTACCATCCTTATGCAATTATAAGTCGCTCCTAAAAAAATTCTTAAGCTTTTCAACGCCATGCATATCACACTGCTTCATTATTCAGCAATAGGACTGTGTTCAGAAAGTGGCATTAAGCACATACAGCATCAGTCTTCTACTGAATCACACTGTCAAATATGGTTCCAGCAGCGTCCTTAACCTTCAAAATGGAAGGAGAATGTATACTACTCAATCATGCTTAGATTGTAGCTTTCATCAACCCTCATAGGAATATGCAACCACTTAATCATTACATGTATCTCATTTATTTCAGGGTGGGATTCATCCCCAGCAACAAATCTACATGCTCTATCATTAATACGCACCAAACTATAACCAGAAATAACCCTCACCCCTTTCTCTTTCACTAACTTCCTCATTTTCGCAGCATCATTCCAGAACCCACCCATCGCATACAAACTCATTGCAAGCAAGTAGCCTGTTGAGTTCAGGGGATCCAAGTCAAGGACACGATGGGCAGCTGCTGCACCCAGCTCAATGTTTTCATACGTCCTACAAGCGCTCAAAAATGCACCCCAGACACTTGGACCAGCCTCCAAATGTTCTGGCATCTTTTCAATTATACGCAATGCACTATCAAGTCTTCCTGTCCGAGCGAGCATGTCAACCACACATGAATAATGTTCCAATCCAGGGACAATCCCATGATCTTGGACCATTGCTGCAAAAAAGGAGAGCCCCTCTTCAATTAAACCCCCATGACTACATGCAGATAACACTGACAGTGTAGTCACTGCATTTGGCTTCAGACCAACTCGTTTCATTTCAGGAAGCAAAGCTAACGCTTCACGTGCAAGACCATGCATCCCATATGCAGCTATCATTGCACTCCACGAGACAATATTTTTATGGGGAATTCGGTCAAATGCCTTTCTTGAAAGATCTAGTGACCCACATTTGGAGTACATGTCAACAATAGCAGTTCCAACTGCTACTTCTGCTTCAAAGCCTCTCCTAATTGCAATTCCGTGGGCACACTTGGACCAATTCAGGTCAGCAGAAAGTGTACAGGCCTCAAGAAGATTTATAATGGTGATAGCATTGGGATTCACTTGTGCCTGGTTCAGTTGTTGAAAGACTGCTATTGCTTTATCTGGCTTTCCACAACGAGTGAACCCCGCAATCATAGTACTCCATAAAACTACATCCCTTGTTTTCATCCCGTCAAAAAGATTTGAAGCAAGATCAACATGATAGCAGCTTGCATAAGTGTCAATTAAAGAATTTAGCAACAGTTCATTTGAGTCAAATCGTCCCCTGAGTATTACACTGTGAACTGACTTGCAGTGAATTGGTAGGAGAAAAAACTTGCATATTTGAAGAATATTTACAAGAGTGATCTCATCAATCTCCATTGCTTCCTTCTCCATTGAGCGAAAAAGTGATAAGGCTTCTGAATGTTTCTCATTAAGGACAAATCCAGATAAGATAGAATTCCAGGAGACAATGTTCTTTTGAGGCATCTCACTAAAAACTTTAAAGGCAGAATCAACGACAGTGCATTTAGAATACATATCAATTAAAGAATTCCCAACAAACAAATCACAATCTAAACCTCTACATATCACCAATCCATGGAGCAATGTTCCCATATAAATGTCCCTTAAACTAGCACAGGCTTTAAGAACACTAACTGCAATCACACAATCTGGTTCAATCATCCTATATACCATCTCCCTAAAAAACTGCAAGCCTATCCCAGGTTTCTCTATTTGCATATAAGCCTTAATCATCAAACTCCATGATATGACATCTTGATCATGTATTTCAACAAACATTTTCCGTGCACACTCCATGTTGTCATCTACATATACACTCAACAACGAGTTTTGAACAGAAGGAAAAACCCAAAACCCACTCTTAATCATGTAACCATGTAATATTCGTCCTTGGACAATAGCACTACGATTACGACATGCCTGAATGACAAGCACCAAGGTGGAAATGTTGGGTTCAAATCCAGCAACCCTAGCTTGCTTAAACCACCACAACCCATCTATTGATGCACCCCGGTGAAGGTACCCATAAATCAATATATTCCAAGAAACCGAATCCTGGCTCCTCATGCCATCAAAAACTCTCACAGCAGAATCCAAGCGCCCATATTTCGTGTATAAGTCCATTATTGAATTACCTACAGAAGTGAGCGATTCAAATCCTTGCTTGATCAAAGATGCATGAATAAACTCCCCATGCCTAAATGATAACCTTGAACAAGCTTTAACAATAGAAGGGAAAACTGAAGGGTCAGATGGTCTAACTCCCACATTATTCATTTCACAGTAGCGTGAAACCAATTCTTGCCATTTTCCACTACGCGATAATTCTTTGATCCTCCAGTACCAATTAGGCAGATTTGAACCCAAGAGAAGGGTCCGGGGTTGCATTGCTAACAAGCGAATCCAATAACCTATTATCAAATAAATATAACCCAAGAAACCTTCTTCCTCTGCACTTTGGAATACCCAACATAAAATAAACACTGCCCCCCAAATTAGAGAAGCTGGCGAAACGAAATCAACAACAAGACACAAAATTTGGGAGAACCAACCCCCCAAAACTTCAAAACATACTCACAGATATAACTTAACCCATGTTATGGAAACAAAATTAATGACCTACCAATCAATCATCCACAATAAACAGGCCCTTGGTTTCTACCAAAACCTATATGGGTACAGTTCAGAAAACACTATTCCGAGTTGGGTCGCGGAATATGGAAGGAATTGATGAAAGCAGAACTGGAAATAAGGGAAATCTTGTCTGGAATACAGAAACAGTAGCGAAGAGATGCAAATAGGTCACCATTTTGGATACCGACGAAGGCATAGTGTTAGATTCTCGGAGCAATACGAGGTCGTAGCGTACCAAAATGAATAAAGGAGTGAAAAATGTTAAAAAATATATATGATTGTAATCGAATTTAATCCACTTTACTCAGTGCCTTCTTTGGGGATGAATAGAGTCCCACATTAACTATATAACAATTTAAATTTTATGTTATTCTTAATGTGACATTAATTTATTTCCAAAAAAATGTGACATCAATTATTTTAACTGTTTATTGCTATTAAACTCTTAGGCTAGAAAATCTAACAAATTGTAAATTAGATGCTCTTGTGGAAATATCAATGCTATATTAAGAGCATCTTCAACCTATACTGCAAAGCCTACTCCAGCCCTACTACAAAAATACACCATCTGCAAATTAATAAACTGCATTGCTAAGTTAGAGCATCTCCAACCCATAGTGCAAATCACCTCAAATTTGATGTTTGGCCTACTCCAATCCTACTGCAAAAATACACAACTGCAAATCAATATACTATAATGCTACTAAAAATTTGATGTTTTGCAGTGTGGCCTACTCCAACCCTACTGCAAAAATGCACCATCTGCAAATCAATATACTGCATTGCTACATTACTTTAGCACACTGCAAACAATTATAATACTAAAATATTGTATATAACTTTGACAAAATCTATTATAAGTTATATTTTGAAATAGTTAATAATTTTAGTTCTAATCAGAAAGAAAATTTGTATTTTTAAATAGTTCATAATTTTAGTTCTAACCAAGAGAAAAATAAGATGGGAACATACTTAATACTTAAAACTTAAAAATAAAATTAAAAAAATCGTACTTTTAACAACTATAAAAATTTAGTTCAGACCAAAAAATCAAATAATAGTAGATAAATCTGATAAGAAATTTAATAATAGTAGAAAAAAAAATCAGATCTGACATCGTATAATTCTATAAAGTTTCGCCAACCTTCGGGAAATGGTGGATTTGAATCTCACCAACGCTGATTGTACTAGGTATGGACGAATTTGGAGAAGGATTGGGATACCAATGAACAAATCTGAGAT
>JAYMTO010000832.1:0-10572 GCA_036898065.1 California macrophylla | reverse complement strand
TCTGTATGGGGGCTGTGACTTAGCCGAATATCATTGAAGCAGAACTCTAGCTAGGGGGTTATGCTGCTGTCAACTACATTTTCTTATCAACAACCTATTCCCATAACTGGAACAGGACAATTACTTTATCAACTATTCTAATGCACGCTTAAGTTGCAAGGCTCTCCGTGTAGATTTAAAGGAATAATAACAAACTAAAGTCTGCCCGTGAAGTAAAACAAATATAACAGACGATAATCTCGGGCATCAAGCCTTCACATTAAGTAATTAACATAATAAATATCTTTGATGTACTATACAATTCACGTTTTTGCTTAAGAAACTCAATTCGGTAAGGAACTTCAAGGCATGTTTAGTGCGAAACCTCAGCTCTTCACATTTTGAGATTTACTGCTCACATTTTGGATAAACTTGTAGTTATTTTCCCTATATTAAATTCATGGAAGCTTCTACTTAAGTCACACGATAAAGGTAGAAGATCAGTCTAGAGTCTACCAACTGCTCCTCTAAGGAAAGGTTTATACATGCAGGTGGTGCTAGAGTGCCCACTAAAATGCCATCGACTATCTAAGAACCATGCCTTGATAGCAGATAGAAAAGAAAGTTCCTATTTCAGTATCATCAAATTTATTTATATATTTCACTAGCATGGATGCTTGGAAAGAATAGCTTAAAAATATTAGGAATAGGGTGCTGACACCAATTGTGGTTTCAGCTTCATTTCCACACAATGATATGCAGTAATCCAATCACTAACATGCTATTTGTATGCTATTAAGAACAACACCTAAAGCATTCTAGCAATAAGGTTACCAAGCAAATAAAGCTATAGTCAAACCTTAAGTCAATGAAGCTGGTAGGCCAGTTTTCAGATTGGCCGAACTATCGGCTGATGGTGGTACATATATTTGTGCCCGCTTTATAATCTCAGCAACAACCCAGCATTTGCGCTTGCTCAATGGTCTAGATGGATCCAATCTAACATGAAAATTTCAATTTCCATAAAACAACTGAATGCTGACTACTACTTTCGTGAAAACAGAAATTACGAGAAATCACATAAAAAAAGGCTTTTTATAACCCTTTATTATTTATTGAAATTTGCACATCTATATGACTATACCAATAGGAATCATAAACACCACAAAAGAGGAAAATGAGTTCAACATCCATAGCCTATGAAAACTGTAGGGGCAAGGTATAATCCGTCAAGAGAGATAAACATCCAACAAGTAGCAATTGGTCAGCATATATTTTTAAGCTTAGCAAGTCCTAGGTCTTAATAGAATGGAAGTTGTTGAGCCTAATAGCCTATGAAAATTGTAGGGGGAAAGGTTCCTCGAGTGTAGTAGTGTCAAAGTAAACATGGAATGGGCTCTGTAATCAACTTGTTAAGAAACTGCAACTGTAATAATCTCAAGCTTCCTTCCTAACCAGTAACCAGTAACCAGCACAGGTTGAGACAGGCCTCTCCAGACTCCATAGAAGACAATCCCTAGGTCTGATGATATAATGTATATTATAGGCATACACTAGTTGTTGACTTGAGACTATCATCTTTAGCATCCACCTCTTTTTAATGCATAAGGCCTTCAACATAAGAGGCATGGATATGAAACTTTAAAATTCAAGATACATGCTGCTTATCTAAGTGTGTTCTTAGGACCCAGTTGGCAAGAAGCTCCAAAAGCTCAAATAATACATCTATAGTTAGAGACCAACTGACATGTGGACATAAGATGAGACGACCATTACTTGCAATTGTATTGTATCTCTTCCCATTCCATTAAATCACAGGATGTGCAGTCAGAAAATCCATTCAATGTCAAACAAGTTTCCAAAATTGGCAAAAAGGAATTAAGGTGTTTGAGAAAAAGAGATTACTTTGTCGCCGATATTGCACTGGTTGTGCTCATCGTGAGCCATGAACTTGGAGGTACGCTTGACATAGCGGTTGACGAGTTTGTTGTGGAAGAGCCTGTCCACGGCCACCACTACCGACTTCTGCATTTTGTTCGACACCACCATCCCTACCAGCGCCTTCATCTTCTGCTTAAACCCTAGCTACCAATCTAGACGGAACGGAACTGGAGGGTTGAAGAGAAAAGCGAGACGTCTTGGGCCCATTTTCGGCCCATTCATATAAGGGTAGAATGGTAGTTAAAACGACAAAACAGGGTCTTTATTTTATCTTAGTCTGCTGGAAACCGTTATCCACTTCGGTTCGCTCCACGCCTCTCTTTCTCCTGCTTCTGCTTCTGCTTCTGCTTCTGCTTCGCATGTCTTCCTTAGGGTTTCCAAGTAACTACAGCTTCTCTGCTGAAACCAGTACAGAATTGTACGTATTTGCACTATGTTATGATTGTTTCATTGCTAGTTCATGCATATATATCTTTTCATTTTGACTCTACTGATGACAATTTGAGTTTATATTTTGTTTTCGGAAGCGGATTTGCGCAGAATTTGAAGCATTTCAACAATCTGAGGACCTGAAAATGTGGTGTTATATACATGTTCTCAATGATCTCGTCTATGGTTTTAAGTGACGCCATAATATTTAATTACTGTAAGCTGTACACAAATTCATGTTTGTCTCGGAATCGGTCCAAATTTGTGGTCCAGTTGAACTGCAAACGCCGCCGTAAGCTGGGTGGATTTGTTGCGCATGCTAAGAATTGGAGAAGAAATTGGTGGCAGAGGTTATTATTTGATGAGAATGGGAATTGGTTTGGGTCGTCCAAGGATGGTGAAGATCTGGAGGATGAGTTTGAGAGTTTGTATGATGACGAGGCATCAGATGAGGAGAACTTTGATGCATGGAAGAGGAGGGCAGAAGCAATTGTGGAGCTGAGAGAAGCACAAGAGGATATGAAGAAGGAGGAGAGTAGGAGGTGGGAGGACTGGCTTGGGGATGAGAGTGATGACGTCGGTACTACCTCCTCGTGGGAGGAAGATTGGAATGAGAAAGTTGAGGAATTGAAAGATGATGTTTTTTCGGATCCTGGTGAGATAGAACGCGTCGAGGGATTGGTTGAAGTGGTGAAGGATGCAGTTTTTGGGCGGGAAAGTGATGACATTCTATATGAAGATCGTGTTTCTCGGTATGCATATTTTAGTTCGGTAAGTATATTTTATATTTGGCACATGATGCCAATCTATCTTTCTCACATGAAACTTTCATTTTGAGTTACACATGAGAGAAATTATAGGGTAGGTTTAGAGCAAACCCTTCCATTTTCTAGGTATACCTGAAGGTACATATATTTTTCTTTTTAGCTAATTTGGCATTGATCTAGTTTTTGTTTTAGTGTGAATTTGTGTTATGTGCAATCTATTTTGTGAGGGAAAAAAGCTTTTAAAATGTAGCACATGATAGGAAGCAATAAGGTATATACTTGTGAAATCAAAGTTTGTACCTGGTAACAAACTCTCCATTGCACAATAATCCATGCATGTTTACTTGTCCAAATTTCTAGAGGATGCTCTCGTAATTTTATAGATTTTAGGACCTTTTCAGTAGGACCGCTTTTGGTTGTAACGTGAAATCAAATGACTCCATTCATATTATGAATGATGGCTTGTGGGTATTGGATAAATGCGTAACCATGAATGGATTTATCCAATATTGACAGCCATTGCTTAATTCATTTATTTATTTGTTGTTGAAAAAATGAATTACATGAATTGCCAAAAACAAGTTATCCTTGCCATCAGTACATTGGATAATTTGCATATTTATATTATCTATTTCTCTTGTTCCAAAATAAGTGTCATGCTTGATTTTTTTACGAAAGAAAAGGATTAATGGAATTAGGGTTCCACTTTCCCACCGTGTTTTATCTGCTCCCACTTGCTAATAAGACACTGGTGTAGAAATATGCAACTCATAGAAGGATATTATTGGTAATCCATGCATCATTTACTTCCTTATCTAAAAAGTAGACACTTCTTTTGGAACGTCCAATAGGAAAGAACACTTATTTTTTAACACAGGGAGTATTTTATGTGATTTGATTTTCTAAACCATATCCATCTTTCTTGTTACAGGCTAAATTTTTGGCAATGTTGATAATTATACCATCGGCCTTGGATTTTGTAGTTCATGACTATGTTCTCATGCCTTTTTTAGACAGGTAATCTTTGGGGCATTGCTGCTTAGTCTTAGATTGACTTATTCAAATCCAAATCCCTGTAAGAAAATGTTGAGTATATTACATTGTCTCTTGCTCTTTACACCTCTACATGCACGCACGCATGTATGTATGTATATATGTATGTATGTATGTATGTATGTATGTATGTATGTTAGAGGCACTGTTCATCTACTTGTGGTGAATGATAGCCGTATCTCATTTATAGTTGACTATTCACTCCGTTTTATGTTTACTCTGGAATTTGCTAATCATGAAGCCAGGATAATTGATGGAAATTTGCTCTTCTGCATTGTGAACAGATACGTTAAACTTGTACCACTTGCTGCGGAGGTGCTTGATGTCAGAAAGTATCAAAAGCTTGAAATGGTTAAGGAACTAAAAGTTGAGAGAGCTAGATTTCGGTTTGAGGTAGAGATAGGTAAATCTCCACCTCTTTCTGATGAGGAGGTTTGGTTTGAAGTACGGGAAAAAGCGTAAGTTTAATGATCTTTGTTATGCTTAATTTGCTATTCTTCTACTTTATTGCAATTTGTTTTTGCTTAGCTTTTGTTCTGTTTGGTCAGTCGATGATGAGACTTGAAAGAAATTTCCATTGATGTTTAACTAGATAACATCAAATGATCTTTAGGATAGGACAAAGTAAATGTTCCCAAATAGTCATTGTACTATCTCAAATGTGCCAAAGTAGCCCCGAATTTACTTTTGGCTTAGCTTTGTCCTAAACTTGGCACAATTGGTCCAATTTAATCTTAATCTATGCTTTATCAGTGGTTCCAATTTACTCTTTAAAGCTGCAAAATTGTTCTGATTTAGTCATAAACTTCGCAAAAAAAATCACTATAGTCTGTAAATGTAAACGCGGTGCTGACATTGCATAAACTATACAAGGATAAGTTGTAACAATTTTTCAAAGTTTATGACTAACTCGGAACAATTTTGCAAATTCTAGGACTAAGCTGGAATACATTTGCAAAGCTTAGGACTAAATAGTAACATTTGGAAGTTCGTGGACTAATTTGGTACATTTAGGAAAGTACATAGGCTATTTGGGAACATTTTCCTTAGAGTAAGAGGAGAAATCAGAGCAATTGATGTTGCAATTCAATACCCAAGGAGCTTTTACAGTATGAATTATGTTCACTAATGGCACACTGAGGCGCATGGTGTGGCGCTTTTCAGATTGTGCGCCATAAGCATAATTGGGTGTATGATGTTTTTTATTTCATGTGTAAAACCCGTCTTTTATGTTAGGTCTTTTATGGTTTTGAATGAACGAAAACTGGGCATAGATATGCACGCTCGGTTTTTTTGTTATGTGCAAAAAATAGATCTTTCTGTACAACAGTTCCAGCCATCACAAAAGTGAAAACCAAGCAACTTTCTGATCTACAAGACCTGATATTTAGAGTTTGATAGTTTCCGGCCACCATATGAAGAATATGATATTTAGAGTATTATATTTTTAGGATGAATTTTGTACTATTACTTTATATTTTAGCATGAGGATATTACTTTTTCTTATTTAAGTACATTTCTGTCTTTCTATTGAAAGGCATACCCCTCATGCCATGGCTCCATAAGGAGTTTGCACCTTACTCCATTTATAACTATGCTATGAACATCTGGTAATATCCTCTTTCGAGAACTAGAACGGATAAGGAAAGGGTGTTGTATCCATCACTCTCTATTCTGACTCGTTTTAACCTCAAGTACCCGTCATCTTTTTTGCTTGATGTTGTATGCTCCGAGCACTCATGTTCTACTTCCTTGGAAATTTATTTCAGTTTGAATTACTTGAAGTACCAGAATATTGAAACATGGCAATTTGGAATTACATCGCTTGTCTTCTTATTTTTTTCCTTTCAACAAAAGGGGCTATCTATCAAAAATAGAAGTTTATGAATGGAATACTATACTATTAGATGCGCTGTGCCTTGATATGCTATTAAAAGGGTAGCTTTCCCTTGAAAGCAATTCTCGTGAAGAAATGTTTTCTCCATTATGTTAGGTCTACAAATCGTAATCTTATTGCTCTTGTTTCTGTTATTTTGAACAGTTTAGAACTGCGAGATGAATGGAGGCTAGAGAACCGTAGAACATTTGCCAATATATGGTCAGATATGGTGTTTGGGATCTCGCTATTTCCTCTCTTATACTTCAATAAAAGTAAAGTGAGTTTGTACTATTCTTTTTCTATACTCTCTTATCTTCTTTGGATTTTTTCCCATATCCTTGTCAAAACCTAAGACAGGGAATTTTTCATAACCTTGTCGAATCCCCCAAAGGGGGAATTAAGCAGTTTGCACTCATCGAACTTCACACTTAATTGTACTAGCATTTCAAAGCACAAGCTCTGGCGAAGCCTTTATTAAGATAAAAGAAATACAAACTAGTTAAACCATATGCTAGAAAATAGAGTGCGGCTGCTCTGTCTATCAGTGTTTCGAGCAAATTGGAACCTCAGATTATCATCAAACATTAAGGCGCTTGTTTATATATTCTACTTTAGTTGTTTGATGACTACTGCATTTTTCTACTTTCCATATATGCGTCTCTGTCCATTTCTGCTAAAGTTTATGAAGAATAAGTTCTGTAATTCGCCATGAAGCTTTTTTTCTTCACTTGCAGGTAGCTTTGCTGAAGTTTACGGGTTATAAACTAATGAAAAATGCTTCAGATGTTTGGAAGGCATTTGTTATTTTGAGTGTTACAGAATGTATTATGGGGTAATACTCTTTTTACAAAAGTGAAGCTCACTTCTATTTGTCGTCATTTTTTGCTCTCTTAACTCAATTTTCTTATAATAAATTGTGTGTGTTTAGGTATCATTCTACAATTGGTTGGAACCTTCTGTGCAAGTCAATTCTTGATCGTTACGGTCTTGAGGTTGATGAGGTTTCTCTGATCGTATTTGTTGGCACTTTCCCTTTTCTGATAGAGAGCTATCAGAAGCTTTTCGTATGTTCTACACTTATTCTTAATTATTAATAGAAGAAAAACATGGCACAGTTACCTTTACACATCAGTGTACACTAGAGCGAACTAATATTATGCATTAACATGATTCCTATCACTTTCTTTTGTTTACTAAGATATATAGAGTATGATATTGATGTGCAAATTATGTCTTCCAAGATACATAGTGAGAAAGAAAGGGCAGCATGTCTGGCAATACATGTCGCGTAGATCCTTATTGTGGCTTTCCTTAACAATTTCTATACTTATTCTGTTGTCAAAAGAGAGAATAAATGATTGTACAACATTTTTACAAGGGATGTGTTTAGGATTATGTGAGAACTAACTGAAATCATGTTTGATGCAAGAAAATACCTAATTAGGACTCTTAATTATATTAGGATTAGATTGTTTCAAGCTCCCTCATTATGATTGGGTTGATTTAGGTTTCCTTAGTATATTAGGATGATTTGTTTTAGGTTTCCTAGTCCTAGGTAGTTTTGGAGGATTAGCTCTATTTGTATGTTTGGGATTCGAGTAGACATTATCATCACATTATTCGTATACTTGAGTTATTGAATTGAGTTTTCTTTCTCCCTAAAGTTAGGGTTTACTGTCATTTCGAAACAACCTTCTGCTGCACCAATGTTTCCATATATTAGTATGTGTAATAACTATATGATGTATATCTAGTAGTGTCCTGTAAATGTTTCTGCTAGTTGGTGGGAACTGGAATGGGAAACAATATGGGATGGCCAAAAACTCCTCATGGCCAAAGTTTTTAAGATCAAATTTCATTATGATCATGACAAATGCGGTCAATCTATCTGTTAGTTCCCATTAGGTTCTGTCTGTTTGTTCACACATATACTGGAGCATTTTTTTTTTTTGGATTTTATGGCCTTCCCTGTTTGTTGTCCAACTTGAATTACAACAATAGATTATTTATTGAAGGCTATGAATTATGGTTTTTTTTGTAATGACTAGTGCAGAAAAGACTGCAATTTTATTTTTGAACTTTTAGAATGTAGGGTAGGAAACTTTGCTTTCTGATCATTATCTGAAGGAAAAAGGAGTTGGATGCGGGTGGGGGTTGATCTGGTTATAATTCTGATTAATCATAACTAATTTTATCTGATTGAACAAGTTGCAGCCTGTAGAAGAGTGCAATATGATTAGCTTGATTTCTCCTCACCTATAAATTGAAGTTGCAAAATGCTTTGTTTTGGTTATTTGATGTGGAGTCTTATCATTACTGTTGCTTGGTAGCAACTGCCTGCCTGCACATAAAAATGTCAGACCTGTAGATTGAGAAGGGCTGTCCCACATTATTAGGAGCTTTGGCTTCTCATTTCAATATCATTAGAAGACTTATTGATTGATTATACTTGTGGATACCAGTTACTGAGTGTTGGGAATGTAGATGGCTTATTATTGTCATTGTCATTGTCATTGTGTGATGTGATTATCTTTATTCTATTATGTCTAATTCACCATGGATCTAATGAAAACTTGATTAGAATTCCTTGTTTGTGATGAGCTCCAAACAAAATGTTGTTTTGCACAAGTAAACTGAATCACTTTCATTGTAACGTGTTTTTCTTATCTAACACAACTTACACTCCGGCTGTGGCTGTTATTAACTTCTAATCTATTCTTATCATGCTGTGTGGTACAGATAATTAAGATCCTTCCAGGATTAAACCTAAAGGTGTCAAGAATCGTTGAGAGATTGGGACGTCACTAGGAAGCCTGGCAAGGTACCATGCCAAATTCCCATTCTATATGATTTATTTTATTATGTCCTTGATAGGGCTTCATCAAGGTTTATTAGCATTAGGACATGGAAAATCAAATTCAAGGCTGCTGATATTTGATGTGAGAATTGACTTGTTATAACGTAGTGTCATGCAATAAAGAGTGAATGAGTTCATGAGGTTCTACCATCATGGGTTCTACAGTATCCCTAATTTATTGATGTTAGTGTCTCAAGTTAGTAACCTCACCGTTACACTGGTTTACCTTCAATATGGTAGAGCTTACAGTTATGAACCCCACATTAGTTGGGTTCATATATTTAATACTCCCTTGTCCGAGTGTAGCTTTGATTTTCGGTGAAAAGATACTGATTAGTGAAGTTGGTGCTCCACTTTTCCACTGTCCCTTTTGCTAATATACTCAAGGGCTAGTAACTAATATCATTGGTAATTCACTTTCTCAAAAGGATAGTGAAACACTAATTTTGGTTAGGTATAACTGGTTCGGACATGCATATTGCCTATTTTTTAAGCCACCATTACTGTTTTTCAAAATCTGTCCTAATCTCTTTGCTACTTTGTAGCCATTAGTAAAGAAGATGAGATGGAGAGATGCTCCGAATATCTGTTAAAATGTATCATCAACAACGACTAGTTTGGGATGTCCCGGGGCCATCAGGTGTTTCAACTATATACATATTTATACTGCCAAGGAGTCATGATCAAGATTATAGCAATTTTTTTATTGCAATATGTGTATTGCAATGATTCACGAGATTATGGAATGGTTAACTTCTTGAAGTTCTTGTTTGTTTGGTTACACATGTATAAGTCAGTTCATGGAGGTATTAGATGGGCTGAAGTTCTTAAAAGTGATTTATAAGAATTTCTCAAATAAAATTTTAGCACATTTTATATTTCCCTTATTACTTTTATATTTCCTTTTATTTTGTTTTTTTTTCTTCTCAAAATGTAAGTGTAAACCACAGAAAAATCAGTTAAATTTAGGCTCGTGTTCTCTTTATTCAAATTTCCTATTTTCAATGCTCTGTTTTCTTAACGAAATATTTTTGTAGGTAAAAGTTGGTTTGTTCAATATTTTCATAGCCATCTAATGCTCTTTTTAAAACAAGAAAACCAAAATCATAATTAATCTAGATTATTTTTGCGATAGTTAATTGTGCGATTTTTTTATCGGTTTAAAGGTAAAATCGAAAACTCGCACATGTAAAATTAGTATAGAACAAAGAAAAGATCGGCAAATATTAGAAAGATATACTACCATACAAGTTTTAAACTAATAAAATTTAAAGTGCAAGTCATTTCAAGAGTAACCAAATGAAACAGAAATTATCTATCAATAATTGAACTAATATATGATTTAATGTTGTCTATTGTATGAAATCTACAACATTATCAATAGTTGTTATAAAACAAACATAAACATTAGTGATCATTAATACAGTCAATTCCCTAACTCAAAAATCAAATTATAAAAAAACAAAAGAAGAAAGAGGAACCGGTATGATTATTTTGTATACTTAATCAAATTATAAAAAAAGAAAAAAAAAGGAACTGGTTTGATTATTTTGTATACTTTGTAAAATTGGTGATGTTCTTAAATTGGAGAAGAAAGATAAGAGAAAAAAGAGAAGAGGAAAGGGGATGTCATTTATCCAGAAATTTGAAAGCTAATTAGGGTATTT
>JAYMTO010000831.1:0-10572 GCA_036898065.1 California macrophylla | reverse complement strand
ACTAAATTTTGGACCTCAAATAAATATTCAAACTCTCAAACAGTTTATACAGAACCCCAAATAATGTAGCTTGAATGCCAAAATGTTAAATTTGAAACCCCAAAAGAATTATATGAACTTTGAAATAAATCATACATGACCTTAAACAATGTAGTTTGGGCGCTATAAAATTAAATCTCAACACCGATTTTTTTAATCTCAAATCTCAAAATAGTTCATAGACAACCCTAAATAGTAAAGTTTGCATACACTACGGAAAAAAACTTAATATATCTGTTATATAATATTTGATGCATAACCTTAAATAATGTTCTTTCAATGCCAAAACAAACGTTATAAGAAATACAAAATATACAATTGCTGAAAACCAAATACCGTTGTAAAGTGATACATTTAAATATACAATATTATAAGTGATACTTTTAACACTTTTTTTTCCAATTCTTCTCTCAGTTTTTTCTGTTTTAATTTTCTATCAAATCAGTTTTTTTTCCTTCTGGTTTGAAGGTATAAAAAGTACAGATGCGTGGAACAAAATTGGCGCCAATCTGAAATTTGAAACCCAAATATTCTTCTTATATCTACAACGAGGACACAAACACAATCTCTGGGATCGGAGAGGATCAGAGCAAAGCGAAGCACCAGAGAGGAGCATTTCAATTTTCGAAGAATTCGGATCGAGATCTGAACTGATGGCTGATCGAGGTTAGAAGCATATTTGTAGTTTTCATCTTCTTCATCATCAGCATCGATCTGATGCACAACAAACAAAGGATTTGTTTGTCATCATCATCCAGATTATGCTCTTATTGTTGTTGATGTTCCGTTCCAATTGCAGCTTCATTCGCTTCATCAGTTACTTTTGCTGATTTTCTAGTTGAATTTGAAACCTAATTAGACTAGTTTCATCGTCAAGGACGAGTTTCTTATGCAATTCCTACTCCGTTCTCGCTTGATCGCTTGTGTTTGCTTTGAATCGATATCATCGCTTGTATTTCACGAAGTGTTTACTATTTCAGTTTGCTTTGAATTGATCAGCGACTTTGATTTGTTTTGATTTCATTACCTGCTTCAGTTTTTGAATCAAATGAGGATGATCGATTCAAAGTCGGTGATCAATAAGCAAACAAAATCTAGTAATATTTTTATTTGATTCTGTGTCCTCCCTAAAACACAATCTCCAATGTTGGCCATGGTTTCATAGTGCTTGCTTCTCCAATGTTGCCTATGGTTCCATTTTGATGTTTGATTGCTCTTGCTCTCTTATCATTTCAATTTTAATAGGTACTATGATTGTTTGCCTTTTTTTCTTCTCCCTCAATAATGAAATGGCTCATCATCTGTGAAATAATGTATCTCTTATCCTCCCTATAGATCTAGTGGACAAAGGTTTTCAAATGGATGGCCAAGGAGATGAGAATGAGAGGAAACGGATGAAATTAGCTGTATGTTTTTCTGTATTCATTCTTAATTCTTATGCTTTTGTTAGTAGCTGAGTTTTAGGGTTCACAGATGGAAGACCATGGAGGTCAGTCAGGGGAAGGAGAAGTTTGCAAGGTTGTAGCAAATGAAGAAACAGAGACCAATATTGCGGGATCTGAAGAGATGGAACTGTGCATCTCTCACATTACGGAAAAGATTGATCACTTCACGGAGATGGTAGCTTTATGCTCAATCTCTCATGCCTAGAAAATTATACCATTTATAGTCGTCTACCAATTTTTCTTTGCAAAAATAATATATGGAGTAGTGTGATATGTTGAGAGGTGTTGGATCTGGCAGTTTGAGGTGGTTCCTAGATCAGGTTGAAGGGAATGGATGATTTGCATTATGTTGGCATCGATATTATTATGGCTGTGCAATCTCTTTGTGGTTGCTTGTTTATATACTTTTCCTGTCAATGATGCATGTAGGTTACTGAGTTATTGGAATCAGGAAGGAATATCTTTAAGGAACTGAGTAATGAATTTGAAGAGCGGCTGATCATGTGAGTTACCATATGATGAATCTTATATCTGTTTGACCATCAAAGCTGACTTTGTTTTGTTTCCATACTTACTACAGAAATTTGTGATTGCAGGCTGCATAAGGAACAGATGGATAAATGGCAAGATGAAATAAGAGAATTGCGATTACTGGACATATCAAATGAGGATGACAATACTCTTCTGGATAATGCTCGATATTTGCTTCATAATCCTAACGTCAACTCTTCAAAGGTAACTATCAATCTTAATTCTGAGCACCTTTTCTGGATTTAAGTTTGGTAAGCAATTTCAGTAAGACTCCCACCAACATGCTCAGAAAGGGTCGTGATTAAACCAAAAAGCTTAACTGGGTGCTGATTTTATCTATTGTGATTCATTCATCGCTACAATAATTAATGGTTCCATAGTGAGCTGGTTTTGAAGCATGCATAGTATGCTATATGGAATGAACAAATTCAGCTTGATGTTCAGTTGATGTTCTTTAGTGTCCAGAAGCCTTGCTGGGCTGTGGAATGAACAAATTCAGCTTGTTGAACTTGAGCTTAAACTTGTAAAGTTAAAAACAGTCCAGTAGGATTTCACAACTAAAAAATCAATTTAATATCTACATGACTACATAATATCGAGTGGGACTCCACAATTAAGATTTCAACCATGTTTGTTGGATGTCCATTGCCTTCATATTTAACTATTTTCTTTTATATTATTCAAAGTCAGTTTTATACTTAACAAGCAATGAAATGGGTTCAAGTTTCTCTTTAAGCAGCTTGGTTTATTTGCAACATTGTGATTATATGAGCGATCAATTTTATTTTGTTCACTACAATATTCAATTAACATTGTCAAGAAACTGATGGATCATGTTATCATACAGGCTCTCCTGAAGGACCAATCAACCCAAAAGTCATGTTTTGGCCATTTGGTTTGAATCACTTCCCATCTCAGAAACACTTGATTTGTGAGTCCCTTCAAGACGTTAACTGTGAATTTGAATTCTGATTCGTACTCTACTAAAAAAACATGAATTGTTGTTAAACATATATCTGGGTTTTATGTTGCTCTTGCAGAGACTATTTAGTCTATAGATATATGCAGATATTTCTTCCCCTGTTCTTGTTACTATCTGCAATTCCATTTAGATAGGCCTTAATTGCTCAGAGGCACCACTTGAGTTGCTAACATGCCTATAGTACTCACATCTAGTAAAAAAACGAGTCAATAGATTCAGTTTTAGCCATAAAACCAACTCGATATATGTGATATCACTATCAAAATTCTAAATTAATTGATTACGACCTATGTGTAGAAATTCATCCTTTTAGTTATTGAACTTGACCTCATGTATATAGATCTATTCTAAAAAAATAAATGTCATTTGATTATTAAACAATTAACTATCTAAAATGAAACACGCATTGATGTCTAACTTAAGAACAATTCTAGCAAAAATTTGGGGCTGTAGCATTACTTTTGTTCTCCACATTTCAACTTTAGTAAACATCACTTGGAAGAATCACATGAGTAAATGTAGAACTTCTCTGTAAAAATTGTCACTTTTGAAATTTGAAACAACTAACCACACGATCTCCAAATCCGTCCCTCCAAAGACACCACCATTACTGAAACATCATCGTGATATTTCCGTCGATCTCCTTGAGGAATATCAAGCAATTCATGGAAATCCATTCCTGCAGAACCCAATAACCAGGCATCAAAAGTTGAATAATACATAAAACTACCGTATATCACTGACCAATTCTCATCAACCTTATACGAGCTAAATATGGCTGCATATGCAAATATTCAATGAACTTTCGAATGAAAAAACTACGATTCCAAGATGCATACATGCAATAATAGCATGGCAGGACGATCACAGTATCTAACGTGCAGAAGAAGACCCACAAACAAGCCACTATCTTTTAAGCTTCAAAATTCCATGATTGCAACTACTCATACAGTTGCCCAACTGAATTGTAATGCAACATGATGTCAAAATGTTCAAATGTTTTGCCTTCTCAGCTAAAACTATGAAAAGCCAAGTCTTCCTATCACAACGAACTATCAAGGCGTAGGAGATGTTAAAAATCCCATTCCATAAAAGAAAAGTCGGGAAACTAAAGTTGATAGGTTGAGCGCACGGAAAAGGGTTGCACCTCAGAAACCAATCAAGATCCAATGAAACTATGTCAAAATATTCGCTGGTTTTAATATTAACCAGCAACCTGACGACCTCAAGTAAAATGTGCCTACAGGCTAACCAGAGTGCAAGGAGATAAACAAAGTGAAACATACACGGACATTAACAATATTCTGACCATCAACATAATTGTATGCTCCCATTATGGCAACGGGGATTTTTTTACCAGGGACATTAACAAGATCAAATTTATTATAGAAAGCTTAATCAACTGACCATTCTTTTTGGCAGCACGGAAGAGAAGCTCTGAAATAAGGTACTGTGCAGGATCACCTCCAGGGACATTTTCCATGAACCATGTAACATGGGCAACTACCTCTTCATTGCTGAAGTACTGGTAAAGCCCATCCGATGAGAGTACCAAGAATCGATCACTTGAAGAAAGTCGGTGATGAAAAATCGAAGGGATGCAGCTGACATAGGGAGCAGTTCCAACATACTCCACCCGAAACATCTCAAGTAGAACGTCATTATATGTTGGCTGCGACCACCCACAAGCGATAGTAAATTCTAAAGCAAATCTATATGTGACAATAATAGAAAATTGAACAAAGTTTAACAATATAGCAATAATAGTAACTATGATAATATAACATAGTTCATCAGACTAAATAGAGACACTTTTCCAAAGAAAAGCCTTTATCGGTATAATGTAACATTCCAATTATTCTAATGAAACTTCACAGCTTCACTTTTGATATCAATTCTCCTGTAACTGAGCAATTTAACAATGTCAGGCATCAGTGTCCTTACACAAACTTTCATGCGGAAGATTTATTTTTAGTTAATCTATTTGGGCAAAGCATATACCCCAGCCCAATGCCACTTGAGTCACAGCTCCTTAAATTTACATTCATAATACCAAATATGTAAAACCATTTCAAATAAGCTAAAAACTAAACAATCATTAATCACACACGAAAAGCAGATTGCAGCGCTAACAAATAACATTTATCAAAGGTCAAAGTTAAATCATAAACTAACCTTCTTCAAGAACTCAGCACCAAAAGCTCTGGTGACCTTTAATTGCCCCTTCACTCTATCATTAAAAATTGCTTGGTTGTCATCGGGATGTTCTGCCTTTACTCTAGAAACTTCCTGCAAAAAACAATCAAGAGCACAAGCTTTCTTTTTTCAAATGCAACTACATGTAAACACTCTTATTAAGAATTCTTCTTCTCTTTCTAGACTTCTATAACTTTTTTCTTCACATTTTCATTTAGAAATCAATGAAGAGTTTGCAAGATATGTGCAAAAACTAAAACTAAAAGCAGGCATGAATTATGCAAGACAAGTTAAGCCATCTAAGAGCAAGAGAAAAAGAAAAGGAGAGAATAGAAAATGAAAGAAGAAGTAGTGATCTTGGACTCACAAACTCTATGCTTAGTCTAAATGTATTACTTCGTCCTTCTCTGGAGCTACCAAATGAATGTTAATAGCTGATAACCAAAATTAAAAATCAGCTGTAAAAACTAAGTTCAATTCTAACAACTCATACCGTCTAATGCAGCAGCTATCATTAAATTAGTAATTAAAAACAGTCATGGTGGTGCTCCATTAGTCAAATTGTTTGTTTTCATCATCTCATGTACTAATCCATCATTGCAGGAAAAGTGAATGGTTACATAAATTTTGGTTTCTAAACTGAACAACCAGTCAAACAGTTTCCTCTTTCCTTGTTCAGTACTCACTTTTGAAGATCAGAACATATTACCAACGATGTCTCAAGTGGAAGAGGGAAAAATGGTTAGGTCCAACTGGAAATCATAAACCCAATCCATATTGGCTGAGATTTTTCGATTTCTTAAAATCCACCCCCGCCCCCTCACCCACCACCACCACCAAAAAAAATGCAATTTTCCTTAAGATGGTAAAGCCCTAAGTTATATGGGGAAAGGACGAGAGCATGTCGTTTTCATGCGCATAATGATGACACCCTTTTTAGGTTGGGCAAACAAAGACTTCAAGGAGTCAAAAGTGGAAGTCTTAACGGCACCTGTTAAACAGCAATATAATTAAGGTAGACACGACTCTATGATCTGGTGACACAGTTCAAGGCTCAGTTCTGACTTTTAACCAAAAGTTGAATACTACACTATAATTGGATAATGGATCCATAATTTGGTGACACTGTAAAAAGTTCAACTATGAATTTTACCCAAATTTAAATATATTCAATCTCTGTGCAGTACAGATGTTTCACAACATCGGGAGTAAAGAGCCAACCTACACCTCAGAAGGACAAAGTTTGTATTATACAAAGCAATCTTTTGTTAACCATCGATGATGGGTGTAACAAAACTTCATAAAAAAAACCCAGAATATTTGATAAACAAATGCAAAAGATAATCTCAGAATGAAGATCATGAAAAATAATAATAATAGGACTGGACCTTTCCAAGAGGTGGGAAACACACCTCTTCAACATTAGTGCTATGATCAGTAGAAAGCTGAACTGCTCTCATCTTTAATCTGCAGACAGCAATCTCTCTATTCTTGTTTATCGTGTCATCCTGACTCTCTCGGTTGTGCATTGGGGACTCCTCTGAAATTCTGTCCAGCTCCATGCGTACTAGTGACTCTCTGGATCTATTCCTGTGCCTCACATCATCCTTCATAAAACTCGGGTTTGGGTGGCGATCATTAGGTCTTTCTTGTGCCAAGATCACACGGCTGTCCCCAAGGTTCATGACATACACATCTTGATCCTTCATCAACATTACTAGAACACATGATCCCATCAAACAAAGCTCGGGATTTTTGTCCAGAGCCTTTTCCACCATCTCCACATAAGCTTCTTCAGTTTTTTGGAGTGCTCGAGCCATTGCTTTTAAGACTGCATCATGGTCGGCAACACCTGATCTGCATCTCCAAATAGGTCCTACAGATTCGGATATCCTTTCATCAATAGAATTGTCCTCCCTGTGCCAATCATAATTCCAAGGAAACATTTTTTTACGTAATGACTTTTGCTTCCTATACATTTGTTTAAGTTTTAAACTGAAAAGGGACGTCCTTGTACTCTGCCTTTGCCCTGAATCAGAAATACCATGTGCATCGCTTTTATCAACAGATTCAACCCCAATCCCCCCATCTTCTCCTGAAGTAGCGGGATCTTCATAGCAATGACTAGAATTATCACGCTTGGGGTTCAGTGAGTAAGATCTTAGCTGTTCTTCTTGTATGGTCTCCCTAATATCTAGACTTGGCTGAACATCCTCTGAATCTTCTCTTCCATTCTGAGCTTGAGGTACCGACACAACATCTTTTCCATCCCCCCGTTCCATTTGTAGTAACTCATAAAGGCGCATACTTTTTCTGCCTTGACCATTCAAGTCCGCCATTGGAAAAAGAACCTTTTGACTGACTGAGATGCTAGGCTTTTCACAACCAGGTAAGTGCAACTCAAATGTGCCCCTGGCTTCATCTTTCTCTTCAACTATCTCACAGTTTGATGACTGAGCCCTGGCAATTCTTGGATCAGATGATTCTTCCAAATTATGATAAACTACACTTGAATAAGATCTTGGCTGATCCTCCTTGCCGTACTCTGAACCAGCCTCCATTTTTACACTCTTAGAAGTTTCAGGTTGCATCGTATCATGATGAGATTGATCTTCATAATCCCAAAGTAGCCCTTCCAATTCCTTGTCTATGGTTCTGTAAAGGTGTCTCATCAAAAAATCCGGTGCATCTGGCCCACTAAAACCATCATAGATCCCAATAAATAACCACCCTTGTTCCTCAGAAAGCACAACGTGCACTCTATCTTCTCCAGCCTTCCCGTGAGCCCATTGCAAGTTGCGAGTATTCCCGTACTCTACTTCTGAATGTCCAACTTCACAACAATTTTGAGGTGCTTCCATCCTAGGCTTTGGTTCCTTAGGATGCCATACTGCTTGGGTCATATGGTGCATGAAAAATCGTTGCTTCCAAGTAGAACCAAGGGAATGTTTTGAAAAGGTACGAGAAAGGGTACTTTTCATTGGTCCACTCACACTCCTGATGAGATGTTTGAGGCCTGGTTTCTTGCGGCCACGGGCGAGAGGAGCAGAAAAGTTGGTTTTGTCAGTAGCTTCCAGAGGACCTGACATTATCCCCTTCTGGATTGGACCAGACATAAAACCACCACCCTTTTCCAAAGGACCCGAAGCAAAACCCCTTTCGAGGGGCCCTGACATAAACCCATTTAAAGGTCCAGAGCTACGAGGCAGTGGCTGCAAAGGAATAGCAGAAAATGAGGAGGTGCTCTCAAATGATGCAGCAGGCTCTAGAACATCAGCAGTAAACAATGCACTATGGTTACCAGTGCGAGCTGTAGAAACATTGGCACTAACGGAAGCCCCTGAGATGGTCTTGAAAGTGGTTTCAGGAAAAGTCTTGCTGGGGATGGAGGCTCTGTACAAAAGGGAGGGATCCTCAACCGTGTCATGTCTGAATGACCCACTCCACGTGTCGGAATCAATCGTGCTAGAGTCTACGGTAAACCTCTCAGAGTTTGAAGGGGAAATGGCAGGAGATTCAAAAATGAAAGGCCTGACATAACAAAAGGAATGACCCAATCCTTCATCCAGTTGCTCTAGGAACCCAACATCAATCTCTTTGCCGCATTTGCCACCAAAAGGCACAAAACAACCAGCAACATGAGAAGTACTGTTACCCATTGTTACTACTTCACTATAATAACACAAAACACCCTTCTTGCGTTTTCACTATATGTATGCACGAAACCTCTTATGCGTACAGGAGGATTTCTATGGCTTTGCTTTGTATCTTAAGACGGGAATAGAGATAAACACACCTAGGATGAATTTGAAAAAACCCTATAAAACCCTTCAGCTGGTACTTGTATTCTCTTTGCTCCTCCTTTCCCTCCTCAATCAACTTATGATTTTTATTATGCTGCCGGTTATGGTTATGCTTACACTTACGCATCATCAAATTCCAGACTGGAAACAAACAAAAATTCCTTTTTTATACAGTACAATCCAATCCAAAGCTGAACTTTTGTTCCTGATGCGGCTAACGAAACCCACCACTTCCTCCATAAACTGTACAGGTTTCGTGCAGAAAAATTATTGATTTCATCGACTAACAAATTAAAATTTACAGTAATAATTTCGTTAAAAACAAGTACATATTTGCAAGAACAAATGAAGTACTTACTACAGATATAAATATACTGTAAAATGAAAATTAAATAAATAACGATCTGATCTGACCTCTTGAGATTCGGAAGCAAAGGATCGAAATCGAACACAGCAAATGGAGCACATCAAGGACAGATTCGCTGAAAAATTGCCCCGAAGAAGCCGAGCCTCAGATTGATTGACTATCGCATTACATATGAGAAACCCACACAGCAGCACCTAAAATAGAAACAGTGAATCAAGGATTGTGTACAGTATGAGTACTGTACACAGTGTGGGTTTGTGTGAAGAGTTGAGAGAAATGGATTGAGAGAGCTCAGAGCAGAAGCAGAACAGAGAGAGAGAGAATGTGAGAATTTTGGTTTTCTATTTTTCTTTTGTGATTTACTAAAAAATTGGGATTTGGTCTCATATGATGATGATGATGAAGAATCAAAGTTGAGTTCATCGAGCTGAGAGTCTCTGTTTGGGATGGGTTAAATTAATCATTTTTTATGTAATTACATTTATAGATTTTAGCTTATTTTCTAAATAATAATTTATGATTTTTTTAAAAAGACCATTTTTTCAACATCCAACTCCAAAAGCATTTAAAATCAACGGATTAAATAAAATTTTGGACTATTTAACCATATAAAACATAGAGTCAAGTTTCAATTATTTATGTTAGATATTAAAATGAGTTTGGATTAAACATATTAAAAAAAATTAATTTTTTTTTAAGTTTTTAAACAAACAATGATTGAAAGAGAGACATAAGTGAATTTGTGATTTTTAATCTCATTATATCAATTGTTGTATTAAATCACTTCATAATAGATGAATTGTAGTCATTCAAGTTGATTATTTAAAAATATTAGCAAAATTATTGATTATTACAAAAAAATTAAAATTACATATATTTTGTTAATTATATTAAAATTATATATTCTCGTCCTTTAATTTTTTTAAAAATTACATTATATATTTTGTTGTGTATTTCAACCAAACTTTTGATATTGATAATTAATTCGACATCTGCCTTTATATTATTTATCTCATTCTATTAAAATGGGAACAAAGAGACTTAACACTATTCAGGAAGAAAATCATATATACACTATAAATTATAAATTATGGATCAGAAAAAAGAGAAGCTAAGTCTTGTCTATGACTAAAAACTCAATTATATTAATTAGGTGTAATTCATGTTTCATATATGACGTTAGTGTAGAAAAAATGTATTTTGATGTTC
>JAYMTO010000830.1:0-10579 GCA_036898065.1 California macrophylla | reverse complement strand
TTGGCTCATTATAATAGATTTTTAGTTAATGTAGCGTGTGCATTGGAGATGCTCTCAAGTGTGCAGTTATATCAAGCAATAGGTTAATAATAACGTATAACGTTCTTAATCATGTCAATGGAGAGACACATGCATGCACTTCGTAAAGTAAGCTTGAGTAATTACATACTTGAAAGACTAGAAATAATAAACTATTTATAATCAAGCATGTGATGGTTTAAAGTATCGGGACGAGACTCCTATCCTCAATATTTTTTAGCACATTATTAATAACCTTTAAGAATCAGTGTCATACCACCATTCACTTCAAGGAGGAAGAGTTTGGATAATCGACATAAAACATTTGGGCATGCTCTGGCTGTTAGGATTAATCACTGTTCTCCCATCTCGATTAGGCTTAAACATGTGTTTTAATATTCAAATTGGTTCTAGTAATAGATCATCGATTATGGATAGTGACAACTCAGTAGCGATGAGTTAAGCTTACTTGATTATGGGTGCTGGATCTGTATTGTTTTGAATTATAATAATAAAAAGCCAAATTGTTCAATCTTTCAAACCTTTACAAGCAGATGATTGGCAGCGATTATGCATAGACATGGTATTGATAAGCTCGCCGACTTTGATATGGATTATTCTTGATTCTCGTATCCTTTAAATTTTTATTTCTGATTGCTTACATTTTCTGGATATATTGTTTCTAATATTTGGACTCATGTTCGATTACTATTTTTTATATTATTATTTTGTTTGGGATATTAGATATTATGCATGATTTGTTCTTAATGCTTATTAATTTGATTATTTTTCTTTATCGATATCTTGTTTTACTTTTTATAACATGTTTAGATCGCAGGTTTTTGTTTTATTCTTTTTTTAGATTAGTTATGTTAGCCAACATGTTAAGTGATTTGATTTTGTGTGCACCGTGATTGAAATTCCAATAAGCATTAAGTTAGCGTATATTTCTTAGCATGTCTATTTTTTGTTTTAACACATATTTGTAATAAGCATTGAGCTTCTTATAATTTCATGTGAGTTAGATGTTTCTTGATTTGTGAGGCTTAAGTTTTAATATGCGTTTATTGTTGTTTAATTTTAAATCACTGATAAGTGGTACTATAACTACAATTTTCTCTTGAGACGAAACAAATTAAGATGCAAAGTTATTTAAGAAATGATTAGGCCATCTTTTTAGACTATTTGTTTATCTAAAAATTTACATTGAATATTAATATCTTAGTACCCGAATTTAAGCCTCAAGTCTTTCATTTCAATGACCCTTTACTTTAAGACAATGGGCCTTTCATTTATTAAATATCCTGTTGGGTTTTAGCATCATATAACAACGGAAAATCGAAAATCAACTTACTAAAACCCTAGTAAACAATCTCCAAATATATTATTTGCAGTTAAGTTAGTAATATAAAATAATTATATTTAATTAGTATATTTTATATGAAAAATCTTACATGACTACACCTAATTCGTGACATTTTTTAGTTAACTATACATAGTTTCAAACTGTCTTAAAAATCACCTCAAATAGATTTATTTTTTCACTGTTATTGACATAATCAATTTATGTCTGCTTTTGCAGGTAACGTGTGTTGCACATGAATTTTTGGTGAGTAAAAACATGAGTTCTTAATTAATTACGAACAACAAAAGTATATGGGAAGAAACAATAACATTATAGTTTGCTGAAGGAAATCTCAACGCCATCAATTGGGGCTGGATGAGAAAGATACACCATTCCTGCATTAGGATTTATTAGCTCCCACCTACGAAATTAAGGAAAATATATCAGAACCTCAACCACATTACTTAGATAATTCCAATAAAACTGATATATATAGTACTTATATTATTATATATATGCATGCTTACTTGTATCCAACAGACAAATGATGAAGAAGTATTGCTAGTTGTATCCGAGCTAACATGTTTCCAGCACAAATTCTTCGTCCCCCACCAAATACTTGGTATGTTCCTGCCTTTGCTGGCATCTGAGCACCAATTTTTATAAATAAAAAATTATGAAATCATAAGTTATTTTCAAAAATATAAAAATATTACAGGTAGTCAATCCATATACATACATATAAATATAGTATGTCTCAAGTAAAAATTATTGTTTCAGCTTAAAATCTGTAACACGTTGGAAGTACATTGTTTTGAAAGTTGTCGCGAGTTTGAAACTTGTAGCATGTTCATTTGAAACTTATGTGAACATACACATCATACTTTTCGTTTTGGACTCTATACCACATATGGTGTTGAAACTTATTACGTTAACATAGGTACAAATGAATATGTTACATGTTCCACGGTCATGTATTATAGGTTCTAACACAATATGTTTTAAGTTATAAACGTAGTTTGCACCCATAAAAATGTTTTCCCATCTTCTTCTATATAAGTATATATGGACTTACATTCCATCTGTCCGGGTTGAAGCACATTGGATCATCAAAGTTCTCTGCATTCGTGTGGAGGTATCGAATCCAACACAGTACTTTCCATCCCTCTGGTATTTTGTATCCTATATAACAGATTTAACCAAACACTTTACCTTAATCACAAAGGTTTTGACAATTGTTGTAAGAATTTTTTCCTCTAATACTTAAGGTGCTACTTCAGTTAATAATAATTAAAATTATTCCTAAAAGATAGTCACTAATGATACCTTTGTACTCAACATCTTTGGTTGCTGTTCGAAAAACAAGTGCTGCAATGTTGGCCATTCTTATTGTTTCTTCTACCACCTGTGATGAGTTCATAATACAATTTCAATGATATTAATTAGGATGTTCATGGTAACCATGCATGGCATGTGTATATATGAACATTTTTTTAATGAGATCTAATCTTCAAATCTTGTATGGGATCATCTATAATCAGGGTTTGGGACAAGTAGATGTGGAGAAGGAGTCTTTTAAGGTGAAGTCACAATGTTTGTATCAATTTTTTTCTTAATCTAATATTTATCAGATGTGGGATCAAATCTTACAAATGGACACTTAGCAATCTCCTCCTAGAAATCATGGAAATAGACTGTAATACCAATTGTTGGTGGAGAACCAGTCTTCTAAAGAGGAGTAACAAGCAAGATCATATTCATCGTTATCATATTTACCGGACAAAACAAATAAGCAGTGGACACTACATTAGGCAAACCTTGTTTGTATATTTCATTTCTGAAACATCTTTACTTGTTATGAACTCCCCTTCTTTGTCCTTTTTCAAGGCCATGTTTTCCTCCTGAAATCAAAATTTTCAACACTTAGGACCACTTAACTAAGCTATCATAAAGATAATAGGGATAATTTCGTTAAACAATCTCTTAGTATATCACTTGTACATGTTATATTTATAAATAAAATATTTTACTATGTCACAACTGTCTTGAATTTTAGTTAACATGTTGTAACTATTTTAAATTTCACTTAACATTTTTGTATAATTTGTTTCGAAATGGCAATTTTACTCTTACAAGAATTTTAAGTACCAAAACTTTCACCTCCCTAAAATTCAATACATGGTATGAGTTTTTCTTCATATATACAACATGCAAAAGTAGTATACTTAAGAATTATTTTACGGAGTTATTTGTATGATGTTTCGATTTTATATACCCGAAGTTTGGCGAGAACGTTAGGGAATTTTGCTAGATAATAGATCGCCCACATTGAAGCAAGGGAAGTTGATTCATAACCTGCAATAACAAGACTAACAATGTTATCAACCACTTCCTTGTCGCTTAATTTATTTCCTTCCTCGTCTTTCAATTGCATCAGTCCGTCCATTAGGTCTGAATTTTTCTCCAATATTGGTTGGTTTCGTCTCTTTTTCTTCTTCTCTAGCTCTCCCATGAAAATTAAGTCAAGCTTTTCTCTACACTGCATGTCCATTATAAATGAACTCAATATAATGTTTTTTTTTTATCTAATATGGTCAATATAAATGTTATATATGGAACCTGAAGGGCATGACGATAAGCTGTTCCCGGAAGATTGAAAGGTTGGGCTCTAAATCCGTTGCGCAGCCCCTCAAAGAGATGATCAATGGTATCAAGTAGTGGCCCTGGTTCCAAGCTTCCAAACAATCTCCCAATGTTCTCAAATGTTACCTGTAATTCACATGTTAGGCTTATTCTGCGTGATCCCTAATTATATCAAATCAACACATGTAACAATTATTTCAAATTAAAATATTTTTTTATATGTTGGATACTGGAAAATTCAAAACTTGTTCGGAAATGTATTTTAAAATATTGTTTAAGTAAATACATTTCTATAATCATTTTTACGCATTAACGGCAAATATGGAAGGGATATACTTGATCGAGGATCTTGAACCCGTCCTGAATTTCAATTTTATTAATTATCGATCAATTAAATTGGAAATTCAAGTCTATATCAAATTCAACGTACTTTTCATCTTACTCATCACTAATGGACAAGAGATACTAACAAAGAGAAATTTAAATAATTATGATCATTGGTAACATCTCTTTATCTTTTATCCACAAAGTATTTAAAATCCTCTAAAAAAATATTTTTATCTTTTTGATATTTCTAAAGTAATGTTTGCTTTATAGGATAACATATTTTTGATATCTTACAATGTTGTTTTTCATACTATAATATATTGGAGGGCGGGGGAGGGGGGAGAATTGCTTAATACATTACTAGCGGGGAGAATTGCTTAATATACTACTATTTTAAAAAATAATTTTTTATTAAACTGAAATAGTAATTAAATAACTAAAAATATTAATACTTTTAGCATTATTTATTATAAATGAATAATAAATATTTTATTATTTGTTTTCAGAATTTGTATTTTTCACAATTTTTTATGATTTATTTTCAACAATTCTAATTTTTAGTTTTAAGAACTTATTTATTCTATTTACTATTAAGGGATAAATATGTCATTAATATTATTATTTTTAGAATATTTAATCTATTTTAATGAAATATTCTATCATTTTTCATATATTTAACAGCTTTCAAAATGTGTCTAACACATAAAAATAGCTTAAAGAAGCGTGTTTTGTCAAAATATAGATTTGTGTCAGTAACTAATTCAGAAGGATAACTTTTAGCAATTTCAACTTGTTTATTTTTTCTTTTCTCATTTTTGCATTAATTTTCTAACTCTCTCTATTGATTAAGGTGCATGTGTGTATTTAAGTTTCCCCGACAAAATTACCTTCTTAGTTTGATGATAAGCTGTAATAGTGCCTTTGTCGGCCCAAGATTGTATGGCAGCTACCAAACGTGGCTGCACCAACTGGGCTATGCGGCGGAGAGCATCGGGCTGATTGATAGCATTGGTGACGTACCTTCTGAGCCTATCATGTGCTTGTCCGTGGACCGCCACTAGAGAGCTTGACCCTACAAGATGAACAGTGGGCCACTCTGGTATAAATAGGTCGTCTGATTGGAACACAAATTTGTTGATGGATGGGAAGCATGCTATGATGCACGGTGATCCAAATAGATGGCTTCTGTACATTCCTTCTCCATCTCCGTACCTGATCCCATCCATGTTAATGTATAAATATTGTTCAATGTTTAACGCCTATCAAATTTAACTATGTTTCGTAAAACAAATCTTACATGCGACGTTTATGATTGATAAACTCGTCAGGGTTTCGGCGGATTTTGAAGTACCAAAGAAAACTGAGCATCTCTCCGAGGAATGGAAACCCCATATGTCCTGGAGGCAGCTTGGTATTGGAACCGGAACATCGGAGCTTCTGAGGTAATGCATACCGGAGCTCATTCCACCACCACAGGAGCAGTGGCACAGCTCCGAGCAGTAAGGCCACATATACCCCTGAGTCAGCCTCCATTTTTAATATGAGCAATTTAGAGTCTTAATTAAGATCTCTCTATGTTTGTGTGTGTTTGTAGCACAGCCATCTGTTTGTGTGCATGCCTATGCATGGATATGTGTTCTTGTAGGTGTCGAATGTTGTTTTCTTAATGCCTGTATGTCTGTGTGTCTAGATTTGCATTTGTGTTCCTCTGTATCTGTTGAATTTTCTTTCCTTGTTGCCCAGACATATGTCTGTCTGTTGTCTAATCTGAAACTTAATCAAAACATGTATAAACTTTCTTGTGAAGTATTAAGTAATGATATGATACTCTTCTATGTTAAATTATTTTTGTCCTCATAATAGTGATCTATTATACTTCTTTCATTTCCCTTTTCAAAACTAGAAGAATGTTTTCCTTCTGATATAATCATGAATGGGGGTACAAGTACTAAATATGAGGAATTATAAACTCTTCTATGTAAAGCGTACACGTGGTTTTCATCTTAAGTATATAACAAATAGTAGAAAAAAATCTAGGGAGGGAGCTTTTAATGGCCAAGAGGGTAGAAAGAATCAGTATAACAGAGAAAATACTGATTTGCTTAACTTCATTTGGAAACAGACTATGGAGGTAAGTGTTTGTTATTTGATAATTGCCATGGATTGCATTTATCCTGGACTTCATAGATCTAAAAAAGTTTTGTTTCTCTTACACTTGATCCAACAATCCTACTTGTGTTGCAGTGGGTGGTCTTGGCTTGATACCAGGATCAGTTGGGCGTTTTGACTCATCAATTGGTATTAGAGTACCACATATTGGTTGGGATTCTTTGCAAATCAAAGAAGACTCTGAAATTTTAGATGATGTTGGAAATCGCCATGTTTATTTTGTCCACTCTTACCGAGCCTTGCGGGTATGTTTGACCAATCTCCCCTTTTTATCTTTATAACGCAATTTTTCTTGCTTAGGCTACAAGTTCCTTAATTTGTATTATTATTCTGATTGATTCTCTTCTTTGCAGTCAAATGAAAATGAAGAGTGGGTTTCATCCACCTGCAACTATGGCGACAATTTTATAGCATCAGTTAGAAGGGGGAATGTGCATGCAGTTCAATTCCACCCAGAGAAGAGTGGAGGTTAGTTATTTTCTCAACTTGTTTTCCTGAATTCCTTTAGATCTAGAAACGACACAAATTATACTATTTCCTCCAAGGCTGGGCTTTTAGTTTTTTTCCTTGGTTTTTTGACCCTTTTTTCAGTATTGACAACAAGGCACTACTAGATAATTAAATGAAAAATCTCTGAAATAAGTTTCAATGCTTGGGTGATATATTCCTCCTTATTGATTTGATGTAGTGTGTAGCGACTTCGTGCTATATACAAATTATTTATGTTTTGTTTATCTATTTACATTATTTGAATTAAAAAATGCTTTTGAAATATTGCTTAACAAGGTAGATCTTATTATTTTATTTGACATAAATCATGCCTCGAAATGATTGCTGCAGATGTTGGTCTTTCCGTGTTGAAGCGGTTCTTGGATCCAAGTTCATCCATAACAAAGGTACCCTTTGTGATCCGTAAACATATATGTATTTCTCAGTGCTTTATGACATCTAAAATGCAAATCTAACACCATGGAAACTTTATGCAAGGCAGAAGCCAGCTGAAGGGAGAGCTTCTAAACTTGCCAAGAGGGTATGATTGTCAAACCTACATTTTAACTTCTTTTTTTCCAGTTCGGTTGGATTTTAAAATATACCAATTATAACTATACTTGTAACATCATGGCTTTTTGGCAAGAATTGTCACCCTATTGTACTTACTTAGTTGAGGCATTGCTCAGGTAATTGCTTGTCTTGATGTGAGGGCAAATGACCAAGGAGATCTTGTTGTTACCAAAGGGGACCAGTATGATGTAAGAGAGCATACAGAAGAGAATGAGGTATGACACGGATACATGTTGAACACGCTCAGTGCTCTATGATTGATAATGTGTTTTTAGCATCTAGTTAATGGGTAAAGACTGTTACTTACAAGTTCAAATTTAAACCAATTGACATGGATGCACTGTAAAATTATGGAAAAAGTAATAAAATCCTCATTACTACATTGTCATTTTTAATCTTTTTCTAAATGAAAAGAAGAACAAGAAAGTACTAAAATCATCCTCAGAGTTGCCTTCCCCTCACAGGATTTTATGCTGTGCTCATTCTATTTATTGAAATCTTCTCACTCATCACACATCTTCTGTAATTTAATTTTGCGCAAGTATAATGACTACATGTGTCCCTTCTTGAACAATGTGAAAACTTCAATTCACAAGTTTGCATGCCATCATATTATGGATTGGTTGGCTTATGTATTATGTTTCCTATTGAATCTTGTCAATGGAGGTTTCAAGCTGTCAACCTGTTTATTTCGGTTACATTTTTGTTCTGGTAAAAAAGTTGCATGCCTCTTTGGTTATGACTTGTACTTAATTATTTGTAGGTGAGAAACCTTGGTAAGCCAGTGGAGCTTGCTGGACAGTATTACAAAGATGGGGCTGACGAGGTAATTTTCAATTATTTTTTTGAAACATTTGAAGTGAGAGCAATGTTAATCTTCTTCAAGCCTCTATGTCCACTTGTAGGTCAGTTTTTTGAATATAACCGGTTTCCGCGACTTTCCTCTGGGGGATTTACCAATGCTGCAGGTTTGTGTATATATATTGCAAAAGTGTGACTAAATAAAGAACTCTTTTTGACATCTAACCTGAATTGCTATTTCTTTCTAATTATTTTGTAGGTTTTAAGATATACTTCAGAGAATGTTTTTGTACCATTGACAGTTGGAGGTGGAATTAGAGATTTTACTGATGCAAATGGCAGGTACACTCCATGTGTTATGAATGGGAACCACTTGTGCATTTCTGCACATTTTGATATTCCAGTTTTGCTCAATGATTTCTTTTACATGTGAATATGTGATAAGTGAGTGTATCAATCTTTCATACTTCCCTTCACTTCTTTCAGGCATTATTCCAGTTTAGAAGTTGCCTCAGAATATTTCAGATCTGGAGCTGATAAGATTTCTATTGGAAGTGATGCAGTTTATGCTGCAGAAGAATATATTAGGACTGGGGTATGAAATACCTTACATAATATAGTTCTTTTTAATATTTGTATGCTTGTGCTTTTCCCAGTCTTTCTTCTTGTATGCCCTTTCATGTGTATCCTTCCTCATATCTCTTGGATTGCAATTTATAGGTAAAGACGGGGAAGAGCGGCTTAGAACAGATTTCCAGAGTATATGGGAATCAGGTAATTTCCTGGCTTTATGAGGATGTTGTTTCCTTTATCCATTTGGAGGTTTTGTTGCAAATTTTCATCAGTGAGGCATAGTTTAAGAATCCTTAGCATAAATTTCTCTGGTTATATTCATTCTGCCATCTGATCGTTGCATTCTGACTTGAAATGTGATTTAACTTCAAAAAATAGTATAAGAGAACACATTTGGTTGAATGAGTAAAATGTGATAGTAATACTAGTGAGTGACCTTGGTTTGACTGTGAGGATGCTAGAAATTAGGTATCTAATGCCGTAATTGGCAAAACCTGTTGAAAAAAGCTTATTTAACAGCAAACAATGGTGATGAAAATGTGGACTTGCTGACGATTATTTCATCAAGTTATAAAGTCATAAATCATGAATAGTTTCTACTGGTATTTCTTGTAACTCTACTGAAGTATTTGATTCAATACGTATCTGACAGGCAGTGGTTGTAAGTATTGACCCTCGTAGAGTATACCTGAACAGTCCCAATGATGTAGAGTTCAAGGCAATAAGGGTATCAAACCCAGGTAAACTTGCTTCTTTTCTCCAATCTTTTAAAATTTGGTGAATTTACCTTTGTGTTCCATATTTTGTGAAGTTTGCATGGAAGAACCCTGTTTACGGTTAGATATCCATCAATAAGTAAGTGCTTTAGATACTCCAAGTCTAATTTGGTATGGATGCAGTATTTCGAGATAAACAAATAAAAAAGAAAACATATATGCTAATCTTTACTAGTCATTGAATTTATCTCTTTCTTATCCATTAACCAGCCACATATATTTAAATCATGCTAAATCTTAAGTTAATTCATCTATGGTATTTATCTTACTAATATAAACCTTTATTAGCCTAAAAAAATTAGTTTATACTTTTTAGAGCGTAGAAATCCTGCTTGCTAATCAAGTACACAGTCTGTAACCCTGTTTGGAACATTGGTGTTTTAGGTCCACATGGAGAAGAATATGCCTGGTATCAGTGCACTGTAAGGCTTTGCTTTATCATCTCTGCATTATTTTTCTTGATATATATGTTTAATCTGAACTATATTCTGTTGATTAGCCGGCCATCACATATATTCTAAAGGGTTGTAGGGTCCAATTAACTAATGGTTTTTAAGTAAGTAAAAAGATGGAGCTGGAAAATCCAGCTTCTATACGTTAGTGAAACCCCTTGCAGCCAGGAAGAATAAGATGCTTTGAAATAAAATTTTGAAAGATCTGAGTTTAGGAAGATTCTGTGATTTGCCTTCAGTTTGCATGTAATATAAGCAAGATTTTGAATTGCGAAGAACTGGAGAAAAATCTGGAAAGAACATATATGAGTTTGCTTTTTTCAAACATCTGTTAGATACTATAGCTTATGTCCTTAGCGTGTAGACGTGCTTTAAGGTGAATATCATTAATAATTAGTAATTTTAGTATGCTT